>BMAV01006566.1:0-22492 GCA_019973955.1 Trichonephila inaurata madagascariensis | reverse complement strand
ACCTTAAAAAATTTTTTGAGGAAAATTTATAACGTCTTTACAAAATACGATTATTTTGTGCACTATTTTTGTTTTTAGTGTAATGTTTTGTAACAGATATATCCCATAAATGTTCCTATTTTATTCCATTACTTCTGTTTTATATATATACTTAGCAATATTTCTTTGCAGCGATCCCCTGCAGCGCTTTGATTCCTGCAACTTTATCACGTTGCTTATTGCAGCATATTTTATCTTTGTATTATTATTGTTTAGTTATCTATGTTTGTATACATGGAAAGAACAAATGACAACAATAATAATAATTCATTCCGTTTTTAATTTTCACTCCAATAAATGTTTGCAATGGGTCCAAAGCTAATATAAAGGTATATATTTTTATATGCGGCCCACGGGATTATAATGATTTTACAAAGTGGACCGCAAGGTCATTTGGGTTGACCTAACCTGGTTTAAATCAAAGAGTTTATTTTTCATTCCTAAAATTATGATAGTTCAGTGCTTCTCAAAGTTTCAATATTCGAGACCCGATATTCAATCAAAATTTTCATCGCGCCCCCCTTGTACCATAACAATGTATTGAATTCAATAATACTTTTGACTTAAAGCTAAATACGCCGGGAAAAACCGCACTCACCCAAACCCTTTCCCCAAAACGTATATAAACGTTTTTCTGAAGTACGATCTTTTCGTGCACGTATTCCTAAAATTATTCAAAAGGCTTTGGAATGAAAAAAGGGACTAGACAATGATAGCGAAGGATTTGCTTACCAGATTTTTTTTGCTTTTTATTCCTCCATCCCCCCAATACATACATACTTGGTTTTTCGTGGAAAACGGTTACCATTGGGAAGCGAATCGCTAAAAAATTTAATCGGCAATTAAGGATTTATCTTGATACTGGTAGGGTTTATAATAAGTTTTAAATTTTTTGTATTTAATTTTATATAGAAATCCCTGGGCACTGTAATTTTAAACTTGTTCTTAACTTTTGTATTTTAAAAAAATTTAAAAAATACATAGTGTAGTACTGATATATTTTTTAAGTGTAAAATATCAAGTAAACATGTATTTTATTTTTTTTTATTGCATCAGAATGTATTTTGTTTGTTTGCTTTCGGTAAATTAATATATTTTTTTAAAAAACATTTTTTGTTTTGACTTTTCATTAGCTAGTACCCCAGTAGGTTTCCTTCCCCCAAGGGGGCCCCCGTTTGAGAAACCTTGGGTAGTTTCTGGGGAATCAGTTTAAATTATTATATATATATATTCTTATACACATGCTGAATATTTCGTAGACAGTTATAATTTCTAAAAACTGGATCAATAAAACAAATACAACTCTTAGACTGTTCTTTTAACTCAACTCAAACTGAATCCGTTTTAAATTTGAAAAATTATCTTGTACTTGCATCACGAGCGGCAGACAGTTTAAAGCTGTTTTTTGAAGTATTTCCACACATTGACAAAATGCGAAAAAATAAATACAGAAGTACCAAAAAATTGCATTTTAACACTTTTAGGTTCTTAATAGAATAAATAAACAGGACAGTTGATGTTTCTATGAAAAAAATTTTATAATTTATGTTATTTCTATTTTAAACTTAATGTAGAACTTCAAATATTCAATACAGAATGTTCCAAAAACAGCTAGATGAGAGTACATAAAAATGCCCTGAGATCTGTTCCTGTATGTTCCATAGCTTTCGAGAAAAATACAATAAATGATGAGGAATGAATAGTAATGCACATGATGCCCAAAATTCTTTTTTCCTTTTTAAAGGGGGACAGGGTAGATTTACGAAAAAAGTTTTGATTTGTTTTTAATATTTTTTTGTTCCTAGGGGTTTTAATATTTAAAATATTTTGTGCTAAAAATTTTATAAAAATAGCCACAAATTTTTTGGAAAAAAGAAATTTTTTGAAGTGTTTTTTAAAACATCCTCCTCAAAATTGACATACACGCATAAATTTGATTTACAGGTACACCTATGTATAATAAAAAAATTGGTATGGGTTTTTTGTTAACGTGATTGGGATTTTACAAACTTTTATGAATCTTATTGAAAATTCCTTTAAAAAAGTATAAATTTTGGTTTTAAATTTTTTTTTAAAAAAAAAATATTGCTTTGATTCAAAAATTTCATACCCTTTTGTTACATGTACTATTGGAAATAGGTAAAAAAAATTTCAAAGCATTAGGCGCAATAGAAAAAAAACCTTACTTTTTTAAAAGAAGACAAAATATTATTTTTTTCTTTCTGAGATACGTTATATTTAAAAATTTTTATTTCCAAAGGGGGAAAAAAACGAAAAGTAAAAGTATCATAATTTGGTTTTAAGTTTAGAGCTTTCATATTTTGTGAGGTTATGAAAAAATTTTAAAAAAAAATTTTGGCTAAAAAAATTTAAAATTTTATTTTTGACCGATTTTGGGCAATTGAATTGTACTTGGGCCCCCAAGTTATTGGTTGATAAGGCAAAACCCCTGCGTACGGGGGGAAAAATCCTGTTCTATGGCCTCCGTGATCACCAGATCTCACACTGCTGGAATTTTCACCAATAGGACAACCATAAGGAATCGGTGTATCGAGACATAGTGACTATGCAAATGAACCTATTTTCTCGTCTGAATGATGCTTGCATTTTGTTGGGCCCTGCGCTGCTGTGACGTGTGAACTCATCCATTCCAAGTCACGTTCAAGCCTGCCTTGATATGTACAGAGAACACTTTGAGAATCTGTCTTTTTAAATATCTGTAAGTACTGTTGTTGATGTATCCAATACGGGTGTGAAGTCGTACTTTATTTTTCGTAATTTTATCATCTGTGGCGCAGGTAGATACTTAGGCATTTTTTGTAATCCAAATGAAGAATTTAGATGAGCAGAGTTCTTAGGAGATTTTTTTTTGAGACACCGTGTATATATTTAGTCACAAATACACATGCATATGTGTATGTCGCAGGAAGATGACGGAATTAGAAATTTCATGAAATACTAAGGATAGACAGTTGAGGAGGTGTTAAAATAACCCTCTTCAAGGTCATTTCCATGATGAAAATAAGGGAAATTTTTCAAACCCGAACAGTTTCAGTGAAATGAAAATGAACTCTTTGGGTTTGATTGGCAAAATGCTGTCCAAGGGAGACACCCTCAGTCCCTTTTCTTTTTTCCCTACAGGTAGTACTACGATCCCCCCAAATATCAACCCCAATATTTTTAAAAATTGGCACTATAGGAATAACATATGGGTTGATATTTTGTGGGGAAGCAAAAGAGGAAAAGATGTTCCAAATAAAAAAAACCAGCCAATTGTTAATTATTTGTTAATTAATTTCGAAAAAAATAATTTGTATTTCTTTACTATTGTTGTATTACTTTCTTCTACGTTTAATAATTACCCCCCATTTGTTAAATAAGCCAAAATTTACAAACATCATTTCACTGAAACATGAAAGGATTTGTTCAAACCCTTTTTCATTTATCAGGAAATGACACTGGGGAAAATCACAAATCTAACATCAATTGATCATCTCCTTAGGGATTTAGAAATTGAATTCCACTTTTGTTGCGACATATGTCTATATATATATATATATATATATAAAGATGTATTCATTTTGAGAATTGTTGTCGTATTAATTGAAATCTGGATACAGATCTAGTTATGTTTATTTACATAATTTTAAGATATCACAGGAGATAATTCAGCCTTTTCCCTGATCAATTTTTCAAATCAGAGCATAATTTGGATTTTCTTCCTGGTAAAGTGTTGGGGGGAATAGGTAGGTACCTTTAAAACGATGTTTTCACAATTCGTAAATCCCGTATCTACCGACGTTCACTTATCATACTTTAGGTGCCACAAGTCTCTTGTCACAGTGGTTAATAATGGCGAGAATATTAATGTAATTAACATTTAAAATTATATTAATAGTGAAGTATCAACCTTCTTAACAATGCGCTCTTATACTATGAGTAACAAATATTTATGGAACATAATTGATGTATATTATTATTATATGTATATATATTATTTTACCGAATTAATATGAAAAATGTGAATATAATAAAGAAAATGCATGCATGGTTTCAGTATAAAGAAAGGTGCGTTTATTTAGACTGTTTGCCTATCACATAATCAAAAGAAAACCCTCAAATACCGATTTTTGGAAACAATTTTAAAAACCTTCAACAAAATTTTAGTGTCACTTAGATTAGAATATATGTATAAAATTTTTTAGAAATTTAAAAAAAAAATTATTTAAATAAAATTTTTAAAAAATAACTTAGACAAAAATTTTTTAAAAATTTTCCTTTTTTGAAAAAACTTCTATTATAATTTTTTCCCTGTATATATTTGACCCCTGTACAGAAGCTCAATATGTTTTTTTAAAATTTAAAATTATTTTCAGAGTTACAACCCATTGAAAAAATGATCGGTTTTTTTCTTAAAATTTCTCCCCTTTGTTGTAAAACAGGGATAAACCCATTTCTAAGGTATATATATAAAAAATTCTATTGCGCCTCTGTACAGAGGTCTGAGCGATATACGGGCAAAATATTATATATAAAAATTTTTTTCAAAAAGAATATTTTTGAAAATGGGAACCCTATTTTTTTTGTAAAAAATTTTGATTAAATTTTTTTTTTTAAATTTTTTCTTAAAACAATTTACAAAATTTTCAATCTAAGGACACTAAATATCATAAATATTACCATTTATACTTTTTTTAAAATCACGGTTCCGAACGTAGGATATCTTAAGGACTAAACTCCAGTCGTACGTCGGAGCCGACACAGACAGTTTTTTTTTTTAAATATTATTGCTACTAATTTATCAAGAATATTTATTTTACTAATCTATCTAAGAAAACGGTTCACTGAACTTATTTTATATTTCTGGATAATTACATGTTTTAAAAATATTCCATACATATTTGTGACACTTTTTAAAAAGGTGTGATTGTAAGGACAAACCAATTCACTATTGAATGACCTGTATTATTGTTACATTTTTATAAGTAATAGTAATTACAAAATCCATTGGATCAACACAAGACTTTGCACAATTTTGCGCAAGATTGCTGACACAATTTCCAAAATATACTTATGTTTCTAAACAAGGTAATGGTGTCTAGACGGAATCAATATAAGTGCAGGCTTCTGTTTACAAAGTGAAATCGCTTATTGCACTATTTCCCATTTCCGATAGTAAAACCAGCAATATACTTATATTTCTTTGTTGGCTAGATGACATTTCAAGTAAGGCTTTCTAAATTAGTAGTTTCTAAAACGTAGAATACTTAGTGTAAGAAATGTATATAATTAAAATGAAACTATAAAATCAATGAAATACTAACGATATATTTTGTCAAGAACAAAATAATGGCAAAAGCGTGAAACGATGTATTTATATTTACAAATACATGATATATGCACAGTAAATGATGCTATATACATAGACATGGAGACATGTACATACTTGCATGTATATATACACTGATGTTCACTAACAGGTAACCATATATTCTCTCCGTACTTTCATATGAAGAGAGCCAGGGAACTGCTACCTGCTCTCCAATGTTTGAGAAATCGACCATTTCGACAGCCAAGGCTTGATGGTCTGGGCAGGCATTATGTTGGCTGCACACACCGCCATTGTGATTGCTGTGAGGCAGTGCTTCTCAAATTCTGAATACTTGCTACCCAATTTTCAATCATAATTTTCTTCGCCCTCCTCCCCTCCCCCATCCAAACAATAACAATGTATTGAATTCAATAGTAATGTTCTTTATCGTAAATCTACAATACGAATTTAATTACAAACCATACAAATTTTCAAGATAAGTATTAAATTTTTATATAACTTTATATACGACAAGCCCATTGGGTCCTTGGTAATCGTTAAACTTGGTACTATTAAATTAATTACCAAATGCATTGTGCAGTACTGATTCATTTATTAGTGTATTACATCAGGGTAAATAAGTATTTTTTGCTTCCTTTCAGTAAATTAATAATATTTCTAAATAAAGTTTTAATTTTGACTTATCGATATGCTCGCGTCCCCCTTGCTGGGTTATGACGCCCCCTAGGGGGCGCGCCCCACAGTTTGAGAAACGCTACTGTGAGGAATATGGTTCAGGTCTTGGAGCCCTATGTTCGCCTTTTCCTGGGTACAGTTGGCCCTGATTTTATTTTAATGGATGACAATGCGAAGAACATAGAGCTCATCTGACCAACGAATTTGTGGAAAATGAGGATATTCGTCTAATAGGTTGGGGAGTGTTAGATCTCCAATATAAAGGCATGCTCAGAAGAGGTGCAATTGCAACTCGCACCTCCCCCTCCCCTTCGAAAACTATCTCAGGCCTAGAAACAGAGTTTCAAAACGATTGGAATAAATTGACGCAGAAACTCACAAATTCCCTTATTCCTGGTATAAAATCCTAGTGTAAAACCCATTTATCGAAAAGCGGGAAACACATACCACCTATTAACCATTTTTTTCCTTATATTTTGTAGCTGCTGTTTCATATCGTCCCCTGACAGCACCGCATCCTTCAACCAATCAGGAGGCACCTCTTCAACCCACTGCTACTGCCAGACGATTGCGTCATCCCCTGCCTGCTCATCGCCACTATCTTTAGAGAGAGAATAACTCTTGTACCAAAACCAATCAAGAGGCTCCGTCTCCACAGACTTCAACATCTAAGGACTCTAATACAATTTATGATATGGGACAGAGGATTAATTTATAATCCAGTTCCCAATGACCCTCAGCGTATATTTTATATCGTTCGACTTCGATGAGTGTTACGCACGATCAAGGGTGTGTATATTTACTGTTGAATGGTTATTTTTTGCATTATACCAACCCTACATACATACCAAACTTCATTAAAATGTGTGCTGTAGTTCTAAATATAATTGACCAAATCTGAAAATTATCTTAATTTTGAACGCCAGTGCGCATATATAGACAGCAGCACTCACAGGAAGGGGTCAGGCCAATTGATTATTATCTTGTGGATATAGTACGTAGAATAATTCAAAACAAAAATAAGTCAGTTAACGTTACGTTATTAATAATTTACTTAAAGCTAATTATTTATTCAATAGTTTATTTTTTTCTACTATTTGTTCCCGAAAATCAATAAAATCAAAAGAATATGTTCGGCCGCGTATTGGGATATGATACTAGAATGGTGGACTTTCAACCCTGGATCCCCCACCCTCGAAAAATTATTGTTTGCACCACTGTATGTCAAAGAAAAGCGACTCACTCATGACGCAATCTCCGAAACAAAAATTTGACAGGAATATTCTTTTAAATGTGTAGAAACCCGACAAAAACGGGGTTTTTTGAAAATAGACTTCCAAGGCGGGATGTGGGGGCTTTACAAACTAAAAAAATCTGTTTATAAACTATATATAATAGACTTACAATCTTAAAGTTGGGTAATTATGATTTTTTTTTTGTTGTTGTTGTGTAGAGATCCAGTAAATATAGGCTATGTGTAAATCGACTCCCGAGTGGGGTTGTGGAGTTGTTAAAGTTAAATGATTTCCCTTTAGAATTATTACACATACAAGTTTAATATTCAGTAAGCATGTTTTCTTTGTTGTGTAGATATGCGTTAAGAGCAGATTTTGAGGAAACCGAATTTCAAAAGGAATTTTGGGAGTGTTATAACTGAAAAAGAATTCCCTTTTTGATCTATTAGACTTTTAAACTTAAAAATTGACAAATGTGTTTATTTTCTATAATAAAGAGAAACTTAAAATGGGTTTGTGTGAAATTGATACGTGAACGGGTCTTCGAGAGGCGTTATGTGGACGTAATAGATTAAAAAAACCTCATTTTTGAAAAATTAAATTTACAGCCGTGAAATTTAGCAAGCATGTTACTTTTAATGAGTTGAAGTATTCTAAAAATGATGTTTGAGGAAATTAACTGAAAGAGGGGGGAATGCTACATGGTTGTAAATGATAAATATATTTCTGATTTTGAAATGAAAGTCCGGTTCTTTTTAAATCAAAGGATGAGTGCTATAAGATATTTTTTCAAAACAATCAAAAGCTTAATGCTGTAACTGAGATAAAAATTACCTAAAAAAAAAGGTACAGTCTATATAATTATATATATGTGTGTGTGTAATGACTTAAATTGATATCTACTGATAATTTAAATCTCCTATACTATATTTTTTTTTATTAACATCAAAATCATAAACCCTAATAACCTATTTCGAAACACTTCTCAGTTATCTTTTTCTAAAGCATTAAAAACATTATGTTGGTATATTTATTATTGATACTTTAGATCTTGAATTTTTGTTAGATTTATTGACGATTGCAAGAAATATAAGGTCATTAATTGTTTTCATGCGCCTTACTAATAGGGATTTATTATCCCTAAACAATGATGTCATTTCTATAATAACATGACTGTATTTTTTATAATGACTTTTTCCCTGTTCTTCCCTGTATATAAAAACTTGATATTTGAAACTTGATATGTAGCCATCGCGTCCTTTTGATATTTGTTTCTTTGTCTTCGTCAAAATTTAAAGCATTTGTGTGTATGTTTTTATGCTAGATGTTTCCTGTGTTGTGTTTAAGATGTTTATATATGTGCGTCTCTACATGTTTAATAAAACAGATTTCTTGCCATAAAGGACTGTCTCGTCAATGCAACATCGACACATCACATTTATATATATATATATATACACTGACCTCCAAAAGTTAAGGAACAACATGTTTTTCGAAGCTCATCGTAAAAAAAAATTACAGCAATAATAAAACTTATAATTTATATAAAAGATAAAATCAAACTTTATACAAATTTATGCAAAAAAATAGCTCCCCCCTTTTTTAATAGGAAAGAACAGATATATATCAGTAAGAGAAAAATATGCACATATATCAGGATTTCGTAATTACGCGTGTAACTTCTGTTGATTTACAACTTTTGTTAGCAGATTTGTTGACAATAGGCAGTGCGGTCTCGCAATGTTTGAGAGAAGCCGTTTGCCCAATTCGTTAAGATGGATGGTCAACCGGATGGATGGAAATGAGGTTGTTACAGGCTGATGCTGCTAAGCGTCTTAATGTGTCTCGTAGTGTTGTCCACCGTCTCTGCAATCAATATCAAACTGAAGCATTTGTGTCAAGAAAATATGTTCCAGGCTGACCACGAGCTACAACACCTGCAGGAGACCTTTTTATAGCTGTTTTGGCTCGAAGGAGAAGAAGAATTTCTGTGCCGCAACTTGTTACAGACCCCTTTGAGCAACAGCTGAAGGATATGCGCTATTACGGTGTAAAGCGGTCTTCACAATTCAGGTGTCTATGCTAGGTGACCAGTTGTGTGTGTACCCTTCAACAAATGACAGAGAAGGACCCGCTTATCTTGGGAAAGAAAACACGTTTCCTAGACCAGACAGCGATGGACTTTTATACTCTTTACAGACGAGTCCAGATTCACACTGGAGAGCGATTCAGGATGTCTGCTCATCTGGAGAGAACGAAGCACAAGATATCATCAATCCAACACTGTCGAAAGACACAGTTACCGAGGTGGTGGAATAATGGTTAGGGTAGAGATCTCCCTCGGTGCATGTGTTTCAGAAAGGAACTCTGACTAGTGTGAGATATCGGGTTGAGATCCTTGATCCATATCTCCGCCCGTATGCAGTTGCAATTGGCAAAGACTTCATTCTGATGGATGATAATGCACGACCTCACCGAGCTGTAATTGTTGAGGAATATCTTGAGGGTCTTGGTTTGGAGAAAATGGAATGGACAGCTCCATCTCCAGACTTAAACCCGATAGAGCATCTTTGTGGCTATCTTTGTACACAGGTTGCTACTTTAAGTCCTCCTCCAAGGTCTTTAGGAGGCTGGAACAAAGCTTACTCCGTGTCTGGTATTCGCTTCCCATTTCGGTAACCGACAACTTAATTGACAGCATGGAAATTCGATGCCGCCAATGCATTCAAGCTAGGGATGGGCGTATCCTTTATTAAAACCCATTTTTGTTATGTTTCTATGACATTTACCACAGAAAACTGTGATTATTATTTTTTCCAAGAATGGGCTTTTCTAGCGAGATTGCCTTTTTTAGTTGTAAATCATTTTTGCATTTTTGTTATGTAAACTTCTATCTTGCAGTCAATACAGAACTGTTTTGTGCACATGCCATCCAAATTTGGTGTTTCTACATTCATTCATTTGCAAATAAGGCGCAAAAAATCGGTTGTTTCTTAACTTTTGGAGGCCAGTGTATATGTATATAGCTTAAAACCTAAGTATGACTAGTCAAGAGTCAAGAAAATAGAAAAATATTAGCCATAGTAGTCCAATAGCAAACTCCTGGCCTTAGGAACCAAGATTGCAATATATATATATACCCGTTCTTCGCACGGGTGAATTAAAAAATTAAACTATACACATTGAAGGATAAAGAAGTTTTTAATGAGTTACTTTTATGTGAATTCAAATTAAACAAACAAAAAAAAAGCTTTTTGCGTACCTCAGTTGAACAAAAAACCCTTATTTGTTAAATTTTAAGTCTGTGGATTTAATAAAAAAAGAGGGTTTTTTTTTTTAGAAGGCACTTAACACCACTATTGTGGGTCGATATTTGAAAACATTTTCGTCAGCTGATCTCTACGCAGCAGAAGTTACACATTGGTACACATTTTGTGTAATGAACGCTTAAAATAGTGTAAATAATTTATATGTAGATGTGTAATACATTAATATTACTTTCTGTTGTATTTATTTTATCATAAATTTGTAATATTTGCAAGCAACTCCACTCCTTATATTACAATGGCGATTCAATAGAAACGTATCGAAATGTTGTCGATAGAGGCAATTTGACATCATTTTTGGCTACCATGTTGGCACCTTGGCGATTGATTGAATGATGTAGAAGTCGATATGCTGTAGCGTCACCTGGTGGGGATCTTCAACAAAGATAATAGCACAAAAACCTTTTCCATAAAAAAAAAATACATATACATGCCAATTTTCAAAGTGATCGGTTGAACGGTATTGGATATAGATGCGTTTTCATATATACAAACATCCATTTATATATATATATATATATATATAATATCATTCGATATCTATTTTTTTCTAAGATAATAAAAAGAGAATGTAAAACTCTGTTCTACCTTTTATAAATACTGCCTAATTATGCTAAACGCATTGAAAAGAACTATTTGTAAAAAATTATAATGTGTGTGAGGCAGAAGATGATGGTGTAAAATATTTATTCTTATGTATAATTATCTGTTATTGTGTTGCCGATGTATAGAAGACTTATCACAATTATTCCAGTGATGTATAAATACTCTACACTATATTAAATTTTTTACTATTTTAAAATTTTTTAATTATTAAACTTAATTTTCAAAACGTGTATCAAATGTTAAATATAATTAAAGAAGTTATAGAAATATGTTTGCAGCCAGTAATCTGTATACATTACTTGAGTAGAAAATACATTTTGATTCATTTCCCGAAGTGTTAAGGCGACATGGTACTATCTTTACAATTATTTTACTTTTATTATCTGAAATTTGGTTTTAATAGTATTTTATAAAGGTCGTTATTAAGTAATAATTCCATATAAAAAATCAAATTCATTGCAAAATGATAGTAAAATTTAATTTTTTTAAGGCAATATTTTTAAAATCCCTAAGACTTTTTTAAATATGTATATTTTCTTTCAATTTTTTTCTACGTACCTTATAACAGACTACATAAAACTATGTACGTGTTTTTTGCTGCTGCTTATTATTTTTATATTAATTTTTTCATTGTGAAACATACAAAAAATTCTCAAAACAGCATTCATTTTGATTTTGAATTTTTTTTAAAAAATACTACGTATCTTAGAGCTAATTCCATAGACAGTTTTACAAAACATACATTTTACAGCATTTATAAAATTTTCACATCCCTACTTCAATTATTAAAAAAGCCTTAGGGTTTTCAATGATAGTATATGATTAAAAATTCAACATGGAGAAATATCAGTTTGAAGTTTTCATTCTATGAATAGCATGATACAATATCCATCGAATAGTCTGAAACTCTTAGTTAATGTTAATTAGCTTATTTAAAACTGGTTACCATAAGAAATTGCAAAAATGTTGAACAATTAAACAGAATACTGGTAAAAAATGAATATATAAAAAAACAGATGAAAGATCAATATTTCATAAGAATTTACCTTAACAATTATAAAAAAATAAATACACCTCAGAGCTAATTCAATGCTCAGTTTCACAACTTAAATAATGCACAACATGTATAAAAGATGTTTATGTATTTATTTTTTATTTCCTTATTTTAAAAGATTTTGCATGTTACATATTGTACACGACAGAAAGCAAATTCCAAAGTAAATCTTTCATTATTACAAATAACGCTTTGTAGGTAAATATATCAAAATCGAAGAATTGCTTCTAGCATTTGTTTAAATAAATTTCTTAACATAGTTTAATAATAATTGAGTTGAATTTTAAGCTGAGGATATATATATATATATATATATTGCCGAATACATAAAAAATGGAAAAATTTTGTTATTCTTTCAGATTAAATTTTTAATTATCAGAATTATTAACATGAAATTTAGTATCCGTGCTTTGGGAATCAGTTTTGAAGTTTAACTTTTTCATTCACAATAATATAATAAAAATCGCACCCGACCTTTAAATATTGAAATTTAAAGGTTCACCAAATTTAAATTTATTTGATCTTCAATTATCTAAAATTGTTGCATCAATTGCACAATTCTTTCTTGAAATTATTTGTTACTGCATATGTAATTCTACATATGTTAGTCTCATTTGCGAGTGATATAAAAATTGTTAAGTCATTTTTTATCAGGCTTTTTTTTAGAAGATTATATGAAAAGTGGGCATGTCAGTTTTGTTTTTCTGCTGTTCTGAATTAAAATTGCTCCATAACTTTATAAAAATATGCAGGTAAAGCTTTGAAATTCTGCAGAGATGCTTAGAAAGATTTGAGGTATCATATAAGTCTGTAAAAATATAGCGACAAGATGATGATATTTTCGGTACCATGTCGCCTTTTAAAGGATATATGATAACCATGTAAATGAGGGAGTATTTCAATAAAACCTTCCTTCCTCTCCCTCTCCCCCTCCCCCTGTTTTATCATACTAATCTAAAAATGTTTCAACGGACTAGGGTCAAATGTGTGTACTAGGAAACGTTATTCTGTTTTGTGAATTGCAAAGATGTTTTCAAATCATATAATCAGTTTTGCAAGGGGAAAGCAAAATAAAATACATAATTTAAAACTTGAAGAAATTTTTGACAAACCATTTAATACTTTTTGTAACATTAGAATAGTGCCTCAAAATTATTATGGGTTCTTCTTAAATTGTTAATCTTTAAACTTTCAATATGTCCTCGAGTTTTAGTAAAATTTGTTTTCGGTATTTTCCATGAGTTTTGACAGAAAAACACACTATGCTTATATTAAAGCCTAAATTCACTCGGTAAATTGGTACATAAGCTATTTTTTGTGCTTCATATGAGTTTTTAATTTATTTATTCTGCTGTACTTTTATAACTGATATAGTCAAGTTAATGTTCATTAAATTAGAAGTTTATACATTTAAGCAGTTATGATTAAAGTTTAATAAGTCTTCTGGTAAAGATTATTTTTTAAATTAGTGAGATTTTACTTAAAATTTTAAATAATTATTTTGTTTATTAAAGTTGAACAAATTTAAAATGTGAAGTATTAGTTTTAAAAGAATCAAATATTAAAATAATTTATAACAACAATTTATTTATCTGAAATCATCAATAACTATCAATTCTTTTACTATATTTGGAATTTTGAAAATGTTTCATCGATATATGTTTAGGCCTTAAATTTAATGTAGATAAGTAAACGTATTCTCACGAAAAACGTAATATTAATTTTGTACCTTTTAAAAATTCAATAAAACATGGAATTATTTAAGAAAAGAAGTAAATGTAGTCCCATGGCTGTATATTATCGAAATATATATAAATCTATTCGATTCTAAGTTAAGTCTGGTTTTAATCAGTATTTTTATTAACACCGCACGATCCAACAACATGAAGGCTATTTGCAACGAACCTCGTCATCATGAATTATAGTCAAGTGATGAGAAGCCGACATCTGAAGTGGCAAATCCTCTCCAAACAATCACATCTAGCCAATGGATTTATAGGCTTTTAAATAGCTTTGTAATGGATGGTTGAAAATAATTATGCCATCCATTTCTACTATTCATAATTGTTAAAAAATATAGCATCAGGGCAGGATTTTCTTCTAATTGTAACCGCATACTATTTGGAAGAACTGTTTCACGTGAACTTCCAGGCACTAATAGTAGAAAACTTGTTCTCTCTTTCTATTTCTAATAAATTGTGCCCGAGGTACCCTAGTCGTTATGGTCACGAACTCACGACCGGAGTGTCGTGAGATTGAACCCAAAGGCCACTGAAGACCCACCGTGTAGAAGGGATGATACACTTTAAATCTGTCGAGGCAGTAAATCTACCCTTGGGCGTGGAGATGAAATGCCAGGCCAGGTATCGTCCTTGTCGTTTGACCGTGTTCTAAATTATGAGGTCCATCCCAACATCTGCTGTGTTGTTTTCTAGTGTTCTGTTGATAAGCACTCACTCTCTAATTGTGTTTATTAATCTTACTATTTCGGACAGTAATAAAATTATCTTGAATGCGAAGCTTCTTTATCGTATTTTTTGTAGAATACGAAGATTGAGTGTTCCTTGCAGAAAATAGAAAGCATTTATTATTTATTGTTTTTAATTAATATTTAACTTTAATATTTAATATTACTATTTAATATTTTACTTTTAACTTTCAATTAAAATGCTCGATAAACTTGTAAGTTAAGCAATAAAAATCGCACAAATCTTAAGGTATCCGACCACGTTCGGAACCGTGATTTTAAAAAAGCGCATAAATGGATAATTTTCATAATATTTAGTGTCTTTTACATTAGAATACATGTATAAATTTGTTTTAAGGACACATTGTGACAAAAAAATTATTTAAATGCAATATTTTGGCAAAAAATTAACTTAGAATAACTTTTTTTAAAAGGTTCTCCTTTCGTCAAATGTTTTTCTATTATAAAAATATTTTGCCTGTATGTAGATCAGACCTCTGTATAGAGGCTCAACTATGATTTTTGAAAACTTCACATTATTTTCAGAGTTACAACCCATTGAAATAATTATCGGTGTTTTTTTCTTAAAATGTCTCCCCTCTTTTGTCGTAAAACATTAATAAACCCACTTCTAAGTTATATATTTCAAACATTCTAGTTGAGCCTCTGTACAGAGGTCTGAGCTATATACAGGCAAAATATCATTATAATAGAAGTATTTTTCGCAAAAGGAGAATATTTTGAAAATGTGACCCTCTATGTTCATTTTTTGTCAAAATATAGTACTTAAATTATTTATTATTGTAATACTATTCTTAAAACAATTTTGTATATATTTTTTAATCTAAATAACACTAAATATCATAAATATTATCCATTTATACACTTTTGCAAAACATGTTTCCGAACGTAGTCGGATACCTTAAAACGTGAGAAAAAAAATCTTTTATAAGTTTTGACCCAAGTCTCTCAAAATGAAACCAACGTGGCTGCATCTGTAATTCTTTAAATAATTAGTTTCAATCAATTAATTTTAATTGATTATAATTGAATTATCGTATTTTCACCCAAACCAATAGTGTATAGGAAATTTAAGCTCAAATGAGCGCTTTAAAATAAGAGAAAAAAACCTTTTCATGTTTTGACACAAGTCGCCAAAGTGGTCGTTAAGTCTCCAAAAATGATGCCAACGTGGCTGTATTTGAATTTCTTTAAGCAATTAGTTTTATTCAATCAATTATATATTAGTTATATTTAAATTACTGTATTATCATCCAAAATAATTATATATATAAAATTTCAACTCAATGGAGCGCTTTAAAATGTATTTTATTAACGATTGAAAATTCCACGAAGATAAATTAATAAATATATAGAAAGTGTGAGCTAATGGAAGGAATTGAAAAAAAATGGGTGATTGTTATAATTCTAGTTCCTTACTTAATAAAGACTATTCAGTAGTACGTGATTATTTTGAGAAAATATACAAATACTAAGATAAATTAGAATCTCCCGTGAAATTTAAGTCAGCTAAATGTCAGGAAATTATTTAAGTAACTCTTTGTTTCAAAAGCGAGGTGACATTCATTCCAAATACATAGCTGAAATGACTTGGAAGTTTTGTTTCAAATATAGTTCTAAAGTTTAAGGCATCATTCTATGAATAAAGTTTAAGAAGTGTGAATAATTATAAAATGCATTTTATTGCAAAGTTCGGAAAATTAAATAATATAAGCTGAGAGACACACTTTGCGAGACGCTATTAAAGTTAATTTTAAGTGCATGCTTCTCTTTTGAGTAATACAATTTCCTTTAGAGTGAATAAACTTCTACATATAATGGAGATCGCTTCACGATAAACGTAGACAAGGTGAAAGGTGGGGTCATATCTGCTCGGGAAAAATTTTTTAAAAAAAATCCCCCTGCACTTGGCTAAAGGTGAACGGTCCCATTTTTGTTAATGTTGGATATTGACCTACTCCATCACATCATTAATACCGTGACAAAAATTTTACAATTGTACAATAGCTTTTCACTAACGCCATCTTAAATAGCCGGACTATTATTCGTAGTCACAAGTCGGACAAAACGGTTTGCTGATTTAGTTAAAACCAACTTTGTTTTTGTGTATCGGAGTTTGTGAAGAGATTCCACCTAACTTTTACTCCATAAAAAGAAAATTACTGCACAGAATCCCAGGAAAGCTTCTCAGAAGTTGGCCCATTTAGTTAAGGTTGCAAAATGGTACATCAATTGTTCTTTCCTATACATAAAAATCGTGCACTTTTTTTTTTCCTTTGCAGAACATCTTCATTTTAAAAAACAACTTTGTTGATACCTTTCATCGCATCTTTAGGTACTGTGAGTACAAATTCCACTATTTCTTGTGATTTTTTCTATAACGTGATCTTTCATAGCAATGCTCTTGATCAAATTCAGGTATGGAGCAAAATTCTTTGCTGGTTTATTTAAAATTAGCGTAGTTTGAGAAAATGATGTCGCCTACCTGGGATATTTATGAATGTAAATAACTGCACACGCTTAGAATTTCCAAAAGAATTGGGCATTTAAGGGTTCATGATTTATTGTGCAATGGATTTCTGTTTATATTTTGACTGAGTTGGGAAAAGGTGGAAAGCTTATTAGTTAATTCGACATCAAACATTCATAATAATAATTTCAGTGTTCATTTTATTTGTAGTTCGTATTTACAACAATAATTTTAATACTCAAAGACATTTAAAAAGCAAATCTTCATAGAACAAACAAGATGACTTAATTTTTAACGAAAAGTAATCTTTTTGTGTTCTTACTGACTCATTTTTAATTCAGTAAGAACAAACGATTTTTTTTTTCGTTGCTGACGCAACCAGAGATTCTATAACCATGAGAACAGGAAACATAATACTAATGTAATACTAAGAAAGCAATAAGCTAAAATACTAGTTAATAATATTAGCTATTAGCTTAAATAATAGTTATAATATTAGCCATTAGCTTAATTAATTGCTAATAATGTTAGCTATTATTTAAGAGATTTTATCAATTCAAGTCACAGTAAGTTTATATGAGAACAAATTTATCGTTTGGGATTTGCCAGATAGTATTTTGAAAGTTTTGCGTTTATTTTATATTAATCATCATGGTAAAAAGAGTAATTATTTTTTTATAGAAATTAAAACATTTTCTTTAAAATTTGCAATTTTTTTAAAAAAAATTATAGCAAAAATTTTTTACTGTATATTCAGATATTATCAATGATAGAGTCAATTGGAAATTTTAGCGTATTTAATTGCATTAAAGATTTTATATGAATTTTTGAAAGAAATTAGACTTAGCAGGGAAATTCACCCGGTCCCATGCGGTGTATACTCTCGGAACGTGCGGTCCAGGGGGAACGCCTCTTTCTCCTTTCGCCGGTCCTGAAGGGGTTAAAGCCCTCGCGTAGCTTAATAGGGTGACATTAACATTCACTCAGTTACGGCCCGGCTTTGTCAAATTCCGCGCACTCAAACAACACCAGTCTTGTTGATATAACACTTGTACGGTGTACTTCTACCAATTGACGATAAATTCCAGCTGAAGATTTTTCCTTTAAACGCAAAACAATAGCACACTTCATATTTCAATCGCCATGCTTTTGTCGACGTGGAAAGCTTCTAACTGAGATTTAGTCTTGTCGTTGGAAAGCTAACTCCATCTACCGGAATCGTTTGAATGTTGTGATCGTCTTCTTTATCTTTGATCGGATTTTTTATTTATTTTGACAATTTGCACATTCATCACATCTCTTGTTTCTTACTTTTTTAAAATTTCTATACGGGACTATGTTCTATCATTTTTTTTTTAATTTTCAGATTTCTACAATTGCGTACGACGGAGTAGCGATGAAGTGAAGGAGTCTGTGCAGGAATTCGTCGAGATTCAATCACTATATCTCTACAGCAATGGCATAGACTTGCTACCGAAGCGAGAGGCTTGTGTTACTGTGCCTATAGCGATTTGTTTTGATTTCAAATAAATGAATTGTTTTTATTCAATTTGCCTGTTTTTCATTCGGGCAACCCTTATACTTTATTTGTACAAAATATAATTTGTCACTGACACAATTATTAGATGATTTCTTAAGGGGACATAATACGATTAATACAAAACTCTGATTTAATGATTTTCAAAACATTTTGGTTTTTCCCTATGTATATGTAATACATAAATCAAATTTTGTTCTCAAAATATCATAAAAAGCTAACCATTTCATTTTTAAGGGAAAATTGTAAAATTGTTGAAGGGAATTTAAAATGCTACTTCAACAATAAATGATTTGATTTACAAGTACATCAAACTATGCATAACAAAAGATGGTATGGGCTTGGGGGATATAACACGATTGATATTTGCTAAATACTTTTTTTTCTGATTGCTTATTGAACATTTTTTTAAAAATGTACACATTTTAAATTCAATTTTTTTTTAAAAAAAAATAAGTATCGATTCATTCAAAAATGCATACCAACTTTTTTTACAAGTATTTATAGCTGTAGTTAGAAAAAAATATCAGAGCAATTGGCACAACTGAAAAAAAAAATCTTAGGATTTTAAATGAAGACAAACAAGTTTTTTTCTGAGATAAATCAACTATAGTTTTTATTCGCCTTTGAGATGTGCATAAAAACGAACATTAAAGTTATCATATTTATGTGTTTTTTAAACGTAGGGCTTTCAAATATTGTGATATTATAGAAGAAAATATATATATATATAAGAATAATTTAAGGAAAAAAAATTAGATTTGAATTTTTGTCCGATATTTGACAAGTGAATCGTACTGCGCCACTTTAATTTTGAAAAAAATATTTCAGAAACACATTTTTGTGTTAGTTATAAAACATATTAGTTTACTACTTTTTATAAAGACATGTAAGACCTACTCGTTTTTTATTTAACGTTTTCTGTATTCAGAATTCAGGAATTTAATCCATTAAATGCCAAACTCTATTCTTTAATTTTTTTTCAAAAACAAAATACTTTAATATGATAACATAAATAAAATATTAAAAGAAAAACTGTTTTCAAGTTTCTATAAAGCTACAGAAACTACAGACCGTCCCTTTTTTGGGACATTTGCCAAATACGCTATCAAAATCCATAATATTATTGGTAATGCAAGAAACTGTAATAAACACCATGGGAGATAAAATAAATTGAGTTTATGTTTCTATGGTATGTAGAGAGAGAGAACGAAACAACAATTGTCATGGACACCAACATTACACCTTTCAAACAGTTTCGTCGTTTTTTCTTACAGTACGAAAATATGTTCTGTGTTTTATTTGGCACGAGAGATGTAGTGATTTCCTGTTTCAAGTCGTACATCTGTGCGTAGCCCGTACTTCCGTCAATTTGTTTCCTTGAGGTTCACGACTTTGATCCTGTTTTCTTTGAGAGGTATAAAAGCACTTATCTCTTTCTAACATCCAAAAGCGAGTGCTTCTGATCCGAATAGCAATTTGGTATGCACGCCACGTGTTTACCACTCAAATATCGACCAAATATCGGCCACCACCATTCCCTTGACCTTATTCCACCATTTATTTGACTTATTCCATTCTGATACAGATATGGAATGATATTGTAATATACCCACTGTCCCATTATTGGAATGCACAAAATAATTTGATGTTGAACTCACCTGAATTCTAGAATTAACTGAATCTTACATGGACATCTGAATATTCATAACAAACACGGCCATATAAAAATAATTCTCCCGATTGTTGTATAGCTCCAACCAGCATTCTCACAATGCCCCGATAAATTTAAAACTAAACAAGTAATATACAAAAAAAAATTTAAGTCAATTCCTACTTTTAATGTATGAATAGAAAGTATTTTATTAACGATTGAAAACTTAAACAAGATATATATATATATTAGGTTGGGGAAAACGAAATCCATTATTTTTTCATGAAATTCAAGACTTTGTTTAACATGCTTCGGATTGTCCGATTTGGGTCAAAATATACACCGTTTTGTTGTATTACTTATTGCCATTTTAAAGGTAGCTTCATAATGCATCACTCGTAGAAGTCTTGTTCGTTATTGGTGAAAAACTCTAGCAATCGACTTTCACAATCTTCTCTTTATCCCAATTTCTTATCACCCAGGAAGTTTTGCAATGCAAGAAAAATGTAGTAATACGGTCCCAGGTCCGGACTATAGGGTGGATATTAAAACTTCCAAATTCTCAGAGTTTCTTGAGTCACTACAGACGGGGGTTCCAGGCGTTGTCCTGAGGGAACACAAACCCTCCTCTGCTGGACAATTCTGTATTAGCTTCAACGGTCCAATTGTTGAAAATAGAGATCTGAATTTAGTGTTTGGCCATAAAAACCCAAATAAATATTCTCCCCAGTCCACCAAATACAAAATAGAACCTTCCGGGCCCGTCAGTCCGGGTTTTTGGCCACCATTTGAGCACTTCCCGCCCTTTTTGACCACGATCGTTTTGCACTTTTTTTGGGACCCATTTCATCAGTTACCACCCGTTTAAGAAATAAGTCGATTTTCTTCCGTTTGACCAAGGCTTCGCAAATAGAAATTCGATCCATAGTGTTTATTAGTGTTGTTGGTGCTGCACCCAAACACCGAGCTTCTTTTTGAATCCAACTTTACGCAAATGGTTTTTAAAACTGTTTAATGGTCGATCTTTAGCTCCTCAGCAATGCTACAGCTACTAACATGCCAGTCAACTTCGATTATTTCTGTGATTTTATCGACATTTTCGACGGCGAGCCTGTCTGTGTTAGGTGCAACTTTTTAAAATTAAAATCCCGAACGGAACAGAAAAAAATTGCCCCTAGTATAGCCCGTTACAGTATCGGCACCATAAAAAATTCACAATTTCGCCCCCTAAAAATTTCATTTTCGCCTTTTATTAAAAAAAATATGTAAATTTTCTTTGTTGACTTTCGTTTTCAACACCCTGTAACTCACAACTAAATGGACCCAAAAAAAAAAACAAAAGGTTTTTAGCATGAAAAGTCCCCTTTACAACGAGCATAAATTTAAAATTGTTTGATTGATACTTTAGGGGATATCGACACTACAGATCACCGAAAAAAAAATGGATTTATATTTTTTCCCCCAAACCCAATATTTATATATATATATATATATAGAAGGAGAGGAAACTTTATTCCCTTGTTGTAACAATGTACCCCGGTTTGATTACTTTGTTGAAAAAGGTTTTCGACCCAATATTTGTTTGTCTTAACAGTTAATTTTTCAAAAAGGAAAGAATCTAAGTTAGCGCCAAAGGGGATATTTTAAATTTAAATTTAATTTAATTTAAAGAATTAATATTTGAAAAAAATTATTTAAAATCAAGTGTCATTCTACCACTTAAAAAAAAGAACGAATGGGGTGAATTAAAAATATTTTTTAACGATTGAAAATTTGAACAAAACATATATATATAAAAGAAAAGAACAAAATAGAAGGAATTGAAAAATGAGGGGAATTTAATTTTTTTTTAACAGTAACTAAAAAGGAAAGTTTTTAATTTATTTTTATTTTTTATAGTATTCCCAAATTTAGGTACAGCAATAAAATTAAAAGTTCTACCATTTAAGTAGAAATCAATAAAAACAAGCGTCTAAAAAAAGAACTAATGGTAAATAATGAGTTAAAAAATGGATTGTTACATTTATAAAGGAAATGTGAATTACAAGTGCTTATCTTGAAACATTTTACAAAAAA
>BMAV01006565.1:28009-51961 GCA_019973955.1 Trichonephila inaurata madagascariensis | reverse complement strand
CAATTGTACAGTTAAAAAAAAGGTTTTATTTAGGTTTTTGGAAAGCTTTTATATGTGGATAGAGGCTCTATCTACTGCCCGCATAGAGCAGAGAAATGACCTATTTCCTGTACTCTAGACAGAGCACTTAGAATCACGTGAGAATGTTGGGGGTCGGAAATAAAAACAAACTTTATTTACAATATGAAGTACAAGATTCTCGAGTTCAAAAATTTTTCATTACAGCTTTTCTGCTCGGAGAAAACGTTTGCATAATATAAAGTTCCACAGTAAATAGCTCATCAAATTTGTGAAATAGCTAATTTAAGGTATCCCACTACCCTAAAATCATGATTTTTTTCAAAAATTGACAATTTTTTTTTATGATTTTATGTTATAGACCATCTTATTAGCTTACTAAAAATACCAAGCGTTTTATTTTTCATTCACTAGAACAAAAACTACAAGTGTTTTAACTAAAGAAGATGCCATAACTTTACACAAAATGTCAAACTTTAAAATGCGTTTTACTCGAAATGTGTGTGTGTGTGTTTTTTTTTTTTTAGAAAAATTAAAAAACTCAAAGAAAATAGTCAAAAAGTTTTAATAAAAAATTGTAAATTCTTTTTGTAAATCTTTTGTATAACATTAGAAGTATTTTGTTCTTCAGATTTATCAATCACTGTATTATTTCAAAATTTACAGTCCTTTATGTGAATATAATCACTGTTTTTTTAAACAATTTCATATAGTCACTAAGATAGAGGGTTCTAGTTTTTGTAAAAATTAAAATATCTATTATCCTGAAGGTCATTTCAAACATGAATAATAAAGTAACACATTAAAATTGAAAAATTGAGAATTTGTTCGAAAAATTTTTGTACAGAGCGGGCCCCGCTTATGTAATTTTTTTGAACATTTTTACCAGTTTTTTCCCATTTTAATAATAATAAATTTTTTTTTCGGTTTTCAATTTTACGAATTTTGCTTAAAATATACTAAGTAAACCTAAAAATCACAAAAAAATCCCCATATCTTCATTTTTCCAAAAAAATATGTCGCAAGTAGTCGGATACCTTAAATCCTCAAAAATATTACTCTAGTTCTAACTTTTTATACTAAAATTAAATAAAATGTAAACTGTGGATATATACCAATTTCAATGTATATTCTTAGTATTCTATGTTTATTCTATGTTGTACAATTATTCTATTATTATTTTATTGCATTTCTATTTTGTATTTAATTCTTATTGAAATAGTTTTTAGCATAAATGTGTTAATTTTTCATAAAAAAGTTTATTGTAAAATGATTCATTTTTTCTATCCTGAAAAGTATAGGTTAAATGTCGTAAATGTGCGCAGTGGTTGCAATGTGTAGCCACCGCCCAGGAGTAAAACCCCTGATCAGATACTTTTTGTGACTAAATAATGTTTATAGAGGATGAGAACATTACATTTATCAAGTACTTTATCTCAGAAAAGTGTATTTTAGCTTTGTGCCCGTTAAAGGGTTAAGAGTGTTACTATCAATTGAAAAAATATTGGTTTTCTAAATGAACACTTAGCTACTGTGATGCATTAAGATATGAATAAATCCAATATAAATGACATATTTTAAAAAATTTAAATCACTCTTATAAGAAAAAAGTCTTACATTCAAATACTATGATCAAAGCATTTTTCAGAAAGAGAAAATGTTTGGAAACAATATGCCACTCTTTCTTCATCTTTTACCAACAAATTACTTATAAATAATTATTTCTCGTAATAATATTCATTTTTATGTTTATATTCTGACTCAACTTACACTAAATATACCAAATAATTATTTTATACAGTTTTTCAAAATCACGGTTATCTGAGTAGTCAGATATACTTTAATAAAATAAATGCTTTGAATTAATTTCTATTTTCGAACTATGTAACACAAATAAATACATTTAATTTAGCTTTATATGTGCAACTATTTCATAAATAGATCTTGATTTACTTTATCAATTTCAATACATAAAATATTCCTAGTTTAATGTTTCGCACTAACAAAAGTGAGTGACAAAATAAAATGGAAAATATTTTTCTCTCTATTTTATTCAGCAATAGAATATCTTGCTCTTAATAAGCAGAAAATGCTTACTAAGAATCAAATACCTTTCCTAAAGAGCAATATAAATCACATTTTCTACATCTAAGGAGATTATACCCTCTACATCTAAAGAGTAATATCCTAGAATTTAAACATCACATAACAAAAGAACTAAACATTAGTTTCTTAGGAGCTTTTCATTTAAGAAAAAACTCTTGAACCCAAACACACACGCATGTAGTAGCTTCATTTAGTACGTCAAATACATCTTAGTTAGGAATTGCTCTTAGAAATTGGTATAAGAATTGTTATTTCCCGTTTTTTAAAATGATTTCGAAGTATTTTATAAGAATACTTATTGACTTGAACGACATCTACAGATCTTGTCATAAAATGTCTTCGAATTTTTTAGAAAAATGTTTGTTTGTAGCTAAATAAAATAGAAAATTTTAGCGAATAACGAAGTTTTTAGAAAAAATAAAAGCCTTTGTGTGCTAGTTTAAAATGAAAGGAATTTGAAATTGGTTTATTAAAAATATCTTATTAGTATTTTGTAATTGTATATATATATATAGTATAATAAGATATCAAGTGAACCTACAAGACCTATGGCCTAGCAAGTATAACCTACAAGTCCAAAGAAGAAAGAAATTGGAATTCAAGAGACATAACAAATGAAGATACAAAAAGAATCTTTGAACTAACATGGAAACCTATTATGATTTCTAAAGCTGTCGCTGAATTAGGCCAGTGATTTAGGGTTAAACCACTTTATGGTACCAACCTTCCCCGTACAGCAGAAATTTTTGACATAATACCTGGTGTTTCAAAAGTCGCGCCCTTCAACCTTTGTGGTTGAGTTTTAAACACAGATGAATTATGTTAACAAACAGAATAAGGGACAAACAAAGGTTAACGGTTATCTTTATTGTCAAGTGTCATACGTGGTAAAATCACAGTAAATGTTCAAAATGGTGTTCGTTTTCCTGGACATATAATCGAATTCTTTTTACCAGATTAATTAACACTTTACGAAATGTGTTATAATTTATGTCCGATATTGCATGAAGGATGTTACTCTTAAGTTCATCAAGCGTATGGAGATTATTCCCGAAGGCAAAATTTTTTAGACATTTCCAAAAGAAAGAATTTGGCATTGACAATTCCGGTGAACGTGATGCCCAAAGTCCTTTGGAAATGACGCGATCATCGAAAAATTCAGTTAAAACTTCCATACTTTCCCGTGATTATGTTGCGCTGTCTTGCTACAACCAAGCGTATCGTTCATCACTGTTCAGCAAGGATATAAATTCCGTAATGATGTTTGTGTAGACAGACGGTCAATTCGTTGGACTTCTCTGTGAAGCGGTCTCTACATCTGCCACTTTCGTTTCGACTGTGGACGTTCTACCCCATCACTTCCTGTCTGTAACCGATCCTATTTCACTGATCCATTGCGCTAAACATGTTATCGTTGATGCATTTATTGCTGTTTCACCCGAATGTTTTTGCTGAAATGCATTTATCACACGGCAATGAGATTTTGTAGCAAAATAAAATTCCACGATAGCCATTATTTGCTCTTGGAAAAAAATTGTGACTGGCTACAACTGACAAGTATTTTGAAACTGATTCCTGCTACGTATAAAACTTCGTATGATGAGGCCTTTGCAGCCATCTAGTGATAGAAATCTCAACCAATACTTTTGGTTTTTAAGCAACAAGGATTACCATGTGCATGTGCGTGACTTTTAAAACACCCGGTAGAAAAAAACAGAGCCATGTTGAAAAGTTATGCCTGTTTCTAACACTCGTGCATGATAAACCAGACAGTAAAGTAAGATGAAATTATGAAGAGAGAACAATAATGTTTCTCTCATAGAGAGGAATATAAAGAAAAAAATTCTATAGAAAAAATTACGATAAAAAACTTACATGTAAAAATGCAAACAGTAAAGAAATGTGAAGACAAGCATCTTATGCAAAAATCTCGCCCTAAATGATATGTTATAATAGAAGTGTTAACACAAAAGCAAATAATGCAGTAGCGTCACCTAGATAATTATTTCAATTAAACTAATCACACATAAGATATTTTAAAATTAAACTAATTTTAAGGTGTTTTAAAAAAATTAATAATCTAAATTAAAAATAGAATAAATATAACATAGAAATATATTTAAAAATGAATTTACTGGGATATATAGTTGTATTCTTAACAATTATTGCAGAATTTTTTATAATTACTTTGTTTTAATACATTATCAGTAACTAAATTATTGTTTCTTTTTATAAAATTTAAGATAGCATTTGTAAATATTGATAGGTCTAGGTAACTGCGCCAGAATATCATTTTTATAATGTTAAAATCCAAAGAGTCTATTTAATCAAAAATATTAATAATTAGCAAAGTATTCTTAACGTTTAATTGAAAGTCCAAAAAGTTAGCTGACTCATTATTGTAATTAGTTTTTAATAATTTTAAATAGTGGGGATAATAATGAAAGCTAGGACAAAATCTACTGTATTGCCAAAAATAATTAGATCACTTATGTATTTAAAAAAATAACAAGATTTGTAACTAATAATATCATTTTCATAAAAGTACAAATAAATATTGGCTAAACAGTTATCTGTTCCACTTTGTGGTAATCCTTTAATTCTTTAATTTGCTGATAATAAGAGTTATGGAAAATAAAAGTTTATATATATATATATATATATATATATGTATGTGTGTGTGTGTGTGTGTGTGTAATAATTCTCAATAATTTATTCTTTAATAGCTCTTGATTTATTTATGGTCCAGTCCTTCATGACAACCATTTAATTATTTTACTTGCTATCCACTGAACTTGAGTATCTTGTACTACATCCATCCACCCCCCTCCCCCAAATCATGAGATGTCCCGCTGGGTATAAATACCAAGATCATTGGAAACCCCGTCATCTTCTCTTTTCTGTCTGTGACTTTAATCATGTAGCCAGCTGCATTGCGTAGTGTCATTGTTTCTTTGTTCTGCGTAGTGTCGTCCAGGCTTTATATTTGTAATATACCTAGGTGTTTCAAGAAGCGAAATAAATTGGATTAACTTACACACACAAGACTGCCTCATCAATAACATTATACGAAACATAAACCAAATATACAGTAATCACTTCCAATGTCCCTCTAGAAAAAGAAATCCAAGGGTGATAAATCCGGTTGCTTTGATGGCTGAGGCGATCGGTCTACCTCTGCTAATCCATCGAACTCCGAATTTTCGGCTTAGGTAATCAAGTAAAACAACTGTGTAAGGCAGTTTTTGTGAAACCTTTAACATTTGCGACCCAATTTTCAATCATAATTTTCATCACCCCCTCCACACAATAGGAATGTATTGATTGTACCACAGATCACAACTGCCCCATATGAGAGATGCATATCCCCTAGCTTTTCGTGTGTAAAATGATTCATATCATCATCAATAAATTAACTCGTACACAGATGGCAGTGGGAGTGATCGTCTGAGTTGAAAACTGTGTGAAGTATTCGCCCGTGGGGGATACCTTACTCCTAAGTTATCTTCGTGACCTAGAGGTGAGGGAGTGAATGATGAACCAGGCGTTGCCGTGATCTTAAAATGTCTTTATTAAGATCCTAACTTAAACACTAACAATGATAATATTTATATTATAACTTAACGGCTCTGAGGTGAGAAAAAACACAATACGTATTACCAAATAAGCGTGATCTTAACCACTATATTTAACTTTTCCGTCTGTTCTTAATCACTGTTTATATCACAGTTACTAATAGATACTAGAATTATCCTACCCTAAAATCTTGTTTAACCGCAATACTCACGGATCCTCAATATCTTTTGGATTATCTCGCGTGGAACTGTATCCACCTTGACTTGATCGTTTTGTCACGGATAGGTTCACACTCAATGACGACTTTCTTCTCTTAATTCAGTTCACGCGCTTAAACCAGACTAGCATAATCACTCCCCAATAGATCATCCGCTTACGTTAAACTTCTGCTATTTAAAAGGTTTCTAATTTGCTTATTCACGTTTCGCTTCTGGATTTGGTTGGAAAGAATTGGCCTTTTTCGGCCCCAAAAAACCCAAGAGGAGTTTTTAGTAGAAAACGCGATGAGCCCGTCACAACTGATTGAGTACAAATATAGCCTTCTACGTACGTATAGATACATTTATGGACACACTTTTCTTGTGAATTTGGTTTCCGGAAGTATTCCTTACTTCCCGACGAAATTTAAACAAAAAGTTTTGAAACACCTGTAGATATACATGTATATTTAGAGAGAGAGAGTGAGGATGTTTCCCCGAGATAGTTTTTTTTTATTAGAATATAACAAATATATCGATGTGTGGGACTATGTGGAGCCCATGACATGCTCCTTCTATTTCCTATTTCTAATTTAAAATGTGGCCGCGGTAGCCGAGTGGTATAGGTATCGGATAGTGGCATGCTTTTTCACGAGTTCGAGCCCAGTGCCACTAAAGACCCGCCGTGTAGGGCAGCGATGCACGTTAAATCTGTCGAGAGTTGAAACGTCCTCCCGTTGGTGTGATGTGGTAGTTAGAAGAGGGGGGTGCCAGCTCAGGTGTCGTCCACGTCACTTGACCATGGTTCAAAATTACGTGGTCCGTCGCCAAAAGCCCTCGTGTAGCTGAATAGTGCAGCATTAATATTCAATCAATCAATCTAATTTAAAATAAAATTGCAAGAACAGTGAAGACACTTTATCAAGATATTTTAAGGCTTGTGTTTTAAGTCCTAACGGATATTCACTACAGACGTTTTCACTTTAAATGCTAGCTTAGTAATTTCATTTTATGTACAATTTTAATTCATTTTAAATATTTAGTCATATTTGTAATTTGTAAAAATGTTTATCAAAAGTTATGTACATAAATTTAAAAATTGCATTCATTTCTAATTTTTCAGATGTATTTACAACTATTCAAAAATAGAACTTAGACCTCTAAGAAAGCTTATTTTTATTAATATTATTATGTTGGCTGTTGTTGTTAGACGTTTGAGACTAATAAACCTCTTTGTGGAGTATTATGTGTTCCAGCCTGTGTCAATGAAGACAGCCGTGTAAAGGTGTTGTTGCCCTTAAATGGTCAAAGTGAAAATTTATATATATATATATATATATATCGCCAATACCTCTAGTGCTGATTTAGAGTTCAAAGCATATGTGAAAATAAAATCATATCTAATTTTGTCTAAAACTAATTTTTTCACATTTGATCTTTATAATACATTTACATAATTTTATAAATTGAAAGTTATTAGTTTTGAATAGGCTCCAATTTTTTACAATAAGTGCTGTAGACGCCTGGGCTAAATACATAATTATTTAATATGTATTTTCTTTTATATTTTGGATATAAATAAAATTAGTAATCTTTCAAAAATTGATTTTTTAAATATTTTTACACCATTGCCTTTATGAACAATACATGATCTTGTAACCATGGATCTAAAATGTTCGTACTGCTAAATATTAATTAGTATATCAGTATATTTAAAGTAATATTATTTCATTTATTATTTATTTAGCCCTACATCTTATTTTTTCATTCGAAAAAAAAAAACCATTTAATAATAATTTTATCATTCCATTTCTAAATGTCTTGAACGAATTATATCACGTTTCCATAAAATTACAGACATGCTGTAAAATAATCGAGGGTGTTTAGGTAATATAACATTTTTATCCTTCCAAAAATCTATTTTAAATCCTAAGCCAACATTTCAAAAACTTCGAAAATAAAATATGAGACCTAAGGAAGGAATATGTGATAAATGTTTTCCTTGATCCATGTTTTACATGTAATGAATAAGAAAAAATTTGATCAATTTTCTTTTATGTAACAGCAGTCCACAACATCAAGAAAATAGACACAAATTTTAAAGAATTCACTTTCAAGCTATACGACAGTCATGTCAGTTCTAATTAACTCATTTTCATCTAAAAGGGACCAAAGCAGAAAAATAAGAACAATTTTAGGAAATCTACCAACTCCTGCTTCCCAACAAGAAAAAAATAAAAAGAAGAGTCTCGAGCAGTATTTCAGTAAAACAGACAGTAACAAAGTGAGACACATTGAAAGATCAGATCTTCTAAAAAGCTTCCGAAAGCGAAACGTTAAATTCAGCACACTAATTCGATATTGATGTCGGAAGCGAAAAGGGAAAGGCGAAAAGAAATGCTTTTAAGAGTGGCCAAAAACTGACCAACAACTATGCCCGATGGACCAGAAGACTTAAGAGAAAAACAAGACATTTTGTGTGTTTTGTTTCGATTTTTCACAAACTACCCCTTCTTGGGCATGAAAAAAAAAGTTTTGGGACTATTTGAAACATGGAATGCAATCAAAGCAAAAAGCAGTAGTTGCTTAAGGTATCTTTTTTTCGCCATTTGTTTTGCCAATTCTGCATTTTCCAATTCATTATCTAAAGCCTTATTATTATTTTTGTTGGTTAAGCAATTTTATTTAAAGTGCGATTTATTTAGTTTCCAAAATCTAGTCTGGAATTTAATGTACATCTAAATTTCTGGTAACTTATACCTTTTAGAGAAGTGGTAACCAAAATGAATATTGCTTTGCTTATTTAAATTATATTTATATTCATACTTGAGTATTTTCTTAAAGTGTATTAAATTTAGACTAAATTAAGACTAAACATTACAGTTCATTTGAAAAAAATGCATTTTTAACTTTTGCTTAGAAATAGTGCAATGCGAATAGAAACCAAAAAATAAATGTCAAACTAATTTTATAATAATTTACATAAGAGAGAGAGAGAGAGAGAGAAAGCAGAAAATCTTCCAAATACTTTCAGACGGAACACTATGCAATACCTAACCAAATGTATACAGCATACTGTGCACATACACACACAATATCATTCTTTAATTCTCTTATCGTGTCTCTTTTTGAAATGCTCCTCCATATGAGAAAAAGAAATCATGAGACGTAACGCTAACTACTAACCGGTTTGATTTTTGGCTGTGAAGTTACCTCAAACTCTAAAGAAACTTGAGAATTACCAACAATCTTATTAATATTTGCCTTTGTCAAATGACGAAAACGACATCAATATAGGTAGATCACACTCTAAACTTACATGCATGAGCCCCCCTACAGGGTGGATGATCCATAGGTGGCCCTAAGACTCGAAAAGACAATTCGGTAACGCCAGACATGAGTTCACTAGTCCACAAATGTTGTTAGGAAATAATTAAAAAGTAGATTTATTTACGGGGAAAAAAGGGGTTTAAAGACTTTTAAATATAAATAACATTTACTCTGTTTACCCTACACTGTTACACTGGTTACCCTAATGCTTTTCTTAGGAAAATTTTATTTACTTTATTTATCCAACACCCGTGCTTGGCTTCTTGACCATTTGACGCTTAGCCTTCCAGTACCGACTGATGATGTCATCAGCCGGATATTCATCGAGTCCAGTGCATTGGAGCAGGTGGTCGCATTACATTCCGACAAGGCCGCAGATTGGGCAGGCCTCGTTAGCAGCCACGCCAAGCCAGTGGAGATACACTCCCAAAACGTGATGTCCGATAGTTAGGCGAAAGTGGGCAACAGCCTCGGATCTTCCCAGGTGTCTCGGGATTGGGCCCACGGTGGCCAGAGTTTCCCATGGCGTTTCAAAGCTCTTCGTTTTTTGGGTCATGTCAGTATATTTGCCAATGTATGTGGAGATAATGCTCTTTGCTCTTCTGAAGGTCAAGGGGTTCAAACTACTCATGCTCCATAGGTGGTGCTAAATGTGTAACAGCGATCGCCGTTATCCGAGCCTCCAAGAGATTGAGGCCTCAGGCTTCTGAGGATAAAGGAAAACGTCCTTTTCAGAACGAAGGCAGCCACCTCCGCATTTTGTCTTCGGAAAATATAGGAAAAGAAGTATCATATTCTACGAGAAGATTTAGAAAACAAGAATCAAATTAGAAACGCGTATATTACAATTTTTATAAAAGCTATTATCTTTACTTAGTTAATTTAAAATTAATTTATTTATATAGCAAGTAACAAAATTAGAAATAAACTTTCTAGGCTCTCCAAATAAACTATAATACAGAAACTAATATATAAGAACATAATATATAGTTTGTTATCTCCAATAAAGTTTTCGTCAAAATTTTCGTTGCTATATATTGCATATTATATTTTCCCAACATTCGACACTTTTAAACATGAAAATGTTCGTTCCGTTTATTTTCTTAAATACAAAATGTTTAAGGCGTACAATCGAATTTACAAAAAAAACTAATGCACCAAAAAATAGAAAATTACAAACGACAAAGCTTTAAAAAAAGATATTACATAAGATATTAGTCAAAAAATAAATACAGTATTTAAATGATGTTCAACGAAGCATGTAACACGTCCTTCGACTCAAATACTTTCGATTGATTTCCTGATAACCTTTTGCAGTAAGAGGCTTTAAAATCATATCACGCGTTAAGAGGCTCTTGATAATTTTCAAAAAGAAAAATACTAAATTTTATTTTAAGACTATACACATTGTCTTCATTTTAATGCAAAAATCAAGATTATTCTTTTATTGAAATAAGAAAGAAGTTACTACTCCCACGAAATAAAATGCAAACATTAGTTAATTGTTCGATGTTATAAAAATTGTTGTATATGAGAAAATCTTTAATAGACTAGAGTTTCTTACATTTTTTCTGAAAACATTTAGTACCCCAATCACCATTTAGACGAAACTAAGAATTAATCTATTTAAAATTCTTGAGGTTTAAAACTGCATGGATTTGAAGATTAATCTTATAAAAAACCTTTAAGTATAAAATTTAATACATACAAACAGAGTGATTCCGCTACCAGACCAAGAAACTTGTAGGAAGTATAGGGAGTACAGAGAAGACTCGGAATCACATAAGAATGCAGGGTGGCAAATACCGTAGTTGCAAGTTAAGCTGCAAAGAAGCTGAGAAAATAAACACAAAGAGCAACACTTTAAAGGGTCAGAAAACATTTTTTTGAAAGATTGTACTTCATCAGATGTTTGAAATTATTAACAGAAATCGTCTGAGAGGCCTTCCTTACGTTCTGGAAGACTCTTCTCATGTCGCATATCCTCCAGGCAGCTATTGATATTCAAGAGATGAGGTTTTCAACTGAAGGAATGTACGTCTCGTACACCAAAAAGAACCAGCTAACTCTTTATATATATATATATATAAAGAACCAATCTCAATCCAATCAAAACTTCTGTTCATACTTGTGAAGGTCGTGTGATGTTGGATGCACCTGTTCGTTTCGCGTTCCTGGTACAGCTGCCGAGTGGCGTGTCTGTTATATGCCGCATTCCATACGCGATCAATATGTCGACCAATTCCTCGTTTGAAAGCTTGTTCTTCCTACTACCTCGGGAAAAGAATCGCAAATGACAACTTTCAATAGACTGTCTGGACAGCAACCGCAAGACTGTCTGGGGCAATTTTCCAGAACGTCAGAAATTCAATGCAACGTTGCTGTAAGACTTTCCAGACGATTTCTGATCGTAATTTCAAACATTTGTTGTAGTCCTTCCAATATAAGGTTTTCTGTACATTAACATATTGCTGTTTCTATTCTTTTTTTTTCTCTTTTCCTTTGGATCATAGCTGACAACTACAGCATTTGTGATCCTGAATTCCTTCATGATTCTATGTCGTGTTTGCAAACCCCCACTCTACCCCCGTCCTGCAAGTTTGTCGGTCTGGTAGTGAAACACCATGTAATTGAGATCTGCATTACACTGATTAATTGATTTATTTCACATCGTTAAAAAAATGTTGATTTAGTTTCTTATACTTATAGCTTCAAAATGTATACCTTTCAAGCTATTCTACATATTTTTCAAAACTTACTTAATGTGCAAGCTTATTTCAAGAGAGCGATAACGATCTCAATTATAGAATTATAGAGGAAAGCTATGTAAGTCATGAATCTAATCAGCGTGAATTTGATGAAGATCCGAAAGAATTATTAGAAGTTGAAAATTTTATAAAGATAAAAATAAAAGGCTGCGCAGAAAGGAATCTATAAAAATCTCAAACGTAAAATTATTGTGCTAAAAATATAGGAGATGAAATGGGAATATTTTGAAAAAAAAAAAGAATTGTACATATATATGACTGATGGAATTTTGAAACGCACAATCAAATATACTGATCAATATGTATCACAAGCAACGCTATATATCATGCAAAATATCAATAGATAGAACATGAATTTTATTTTGTTAACGTATTTTATACAATTTTCGCTTCAAATATGTCTATTTATTTTTTCTTTCAAACAGATCTTTTAATACCATAATCAGAAAATACATTTAACTTTTAAGAGAAAAACTAAAGGAATCTTTGATGTTTCAAATACTATAAAACATACCTTATCGATCAAAAAATTAATTTGCATCCATTGGAAGGTTAAGCCAATAAGACTAAAAGCCAAATATAATAATATTGGAAAAAACTAGAGATTATAAGAATGAGAAATCATTTAAAATTATAAATAGTTCATTTTCCATCATTAATGTTTTTTGAAAATACATAATAGCAAAATATATAATTATTTTTAAATAATTTTTCATTAGTTACTCCCTTAGAAATATTTGAAAGTTAAGTAAGCGTAAGCTATATAATGAAGCGTCATATTTATTGCGTAATTTCATACTTTCATACTGATAGATTGGTATGACGATTTCTTTATAAGAGAATTAAATATTTTATTTTAAATACATAAAAACAATTTTTTTTTTTTTTTTTTGCTTTTAAATTTCACTCCTTAAAAATAAAAACAGATGTCTAATACTTAAATTTCGAAAAATGCAATAGTGAAAAATGTGCCCATTATGTTAAATATATGGACACATCAGGCTTTTAAAATTTCTTAAGATAAAAAGTTAGTAATGGTACATCATTTATCGTCCTTTTTTCAGAAGAAATATTTATTTTAAAAAGAATTTCAAAAAAACTATTTATAAGGCAAAATGAATCACTAAAACTGCCTGTTCACACAGTCTTACATATTAAAATACTAATATCTATACAATGATAATTATTAATAATGATAACCCCCAATATGTTTTATATATTGCTAAAAGGCAACATGTATTGTTTTGGAGGTTTCATTCAGTTCTATTGACTTTCTAAAAGCTGTCATTGCAAAGATATTATATTATCAGTTAGGGCAAAAGTATTTTTATGTTACCTTCCTTTTCTCAGTTGTTTCTTTACTTTATAAGTGAGTGCTTAATAGTTTTAAAAGTAACAAAAAAATTTTACTGGGTAAAGGAAATGAAAAGAAATTCTACTTTTAAAATAAAACAAAATAATATGCACATGAATAAAGATCCATAGAAATAATAGTGCAAAAAAAGCAAGGATCCACCTCGAGCTTGATTTAAAATATAATTCAGGCATCCAAACTTGGTAGCGAGGCCGTCAATAGATGGCACCATTATAAAAAGGCTCTCACATTCGGAGATATGTCATGTCTGCAAAGTTCAAGTTCTGAAAACGCAGCCCATTAGAAATGAAAAAAGGACAAGGTTTGTTTTAGAGCCCACTTCCATTATGGATTAAATTGAAACCTTCAGGGTTTCAGTGACCAAATTCTACTTAAAATAGACTAAGACTAAATAAAATTGCATTTATTTTAATGAGTTATATCAGTGGTGCTTTTAAAATACAATAAAATCAGGTCTTTGTTTATTACAAGAATAAAATAATTCCGCATATATAAGAAAATGAATATAGATTGAAACTAAATAGTTATATGCTCCAAAAACAGAATCATAGTTTAAATTCCGTCCAATTTAATTCTGCGTCAGCTTACGATTAGATGAAATGCAGACATATATTTGTTGACAGTATAAATTAAAAAAAATTTTATTACATGTCTTAAATGCTCATCTTGACTATACCAAAGGAGAATGTTCTGTACAAATTTAGAAGATCAGATTTTATTTAGATCCTTTATCAACTTGCGAAACTGAGAAACTATTCGAAACTAAACATGGAGCTTTGGGAAGTGTTAAAATAGACGAATATAATAAACTACTAGTAAATAAAATGCTAAAACTAAATGTAATGGCTCACACATTTAACATAATACGTTTATTATGGATACATTTATTTTGAAAGAAGTTATTTAACTAATTTAAATTAGTTAACTTTTCTGTTTACATTTGAGTACTGATATAAAGTACATTTTATTTCAATGTAATTAAATTAAAGTAACCTTTTTATATAAAAGGCCACTTTACAATGAATTACTTTATAGGGATTTACTAACTTTTAAATAACAAAGATGGCTTTTCAACCTTATTCCAAAATATTCAAATTTAAAATCCGTACCACACTTTGTTAAATGAGCTCCTCGTACTTCTACTACGTTGCATAAAAGGTAGAACAGAATTTAGCATTCAAAGCCTTTCAATGTACAATAAATAAATCTCCCGAAACGCTATCATTGTTCTAGTTTGAAAAATAAGGACGGAGCTTAGGCTTAGCGATTTCTGGATCAATTGTTACATTGTTATTCATTTTTTAAAACCATTTTAACTTTAAACATTTATTTAATATCTATCATGAAGACAACACGGATTTCAACATAAGCTATATATATATATATATATATCTTTTCTCCCCCATAATAATAGATGGCTTGTAAGTTAAGTTAAAATTTCAATGTATCATATTTATAGATCATTTTAAATATTCATATATCATAAAAATTCTGTACTATATATTGCAGAATAATTAACGATTTTTTTTTCTCGAAACATGCTTAAAATACTTGCTAGAATTTGAATTTTCAGTAGCACGAAATTAAAAATTAAATCTGAAATTAATAAAGACACTGAGAATAAAAAAAAACTGAATTCATTTAAAAAAAATAAAAACACTAATTTGATTATAAAATAACCATTTATACTATTTGAGCCCCAAATAAATTTTTAACGATATTTTAAATTTTAATTTAAGAAAAAATTCATAGATTTTGGATAGACCACATTATTTCCTATTTCTTAGAATTTAACATATATTTCAAACTTAAATGTATTCTTGTTCAATAATGTTTTAAATGAAGTGTAATTTTTGATATAATTGTTTCGGTGTTTCCAAGACATCCTTTGAGAAAGTTAATGGTTCGTCGCACTGTAAAGCAATATGGAGTTTATTTGCAACAGATCTGGTTATTTTGAACCTCAGTCAAGTGACGAAGACTACACCTGAGCTGGCACCACCCTCTGTTAATTACCACATCAATGGGAGGACATTTCCCTCGGTGTGGATTCAACGTACATCGGTCTCCTGTACACGGTTGGTCTTAGCCCTTTATCGACCGACGGTACTTATAAGTACCACTCCCTTTAAAATTACATAGAATAACCATTTTTACGAATATTCTGACGATACTCAGCAGGAATATTCTCTTAAATCCACTCTTCAAAGATATATGGCAGCACGGGTTCTTTGATGAGTATTTTAGCTGGGAAGACGAATAGGTTTATAGCAGAAATTGCGTTTTCAGCGCATTGTGAAGATTAACATTTTTGTCCCGAAAAAATAGTTAATGTCAAAATTTAAGTGTCTTATTTTTTTTTTTTTGTATGTTAATGAAGACCTTAGAAAACGATTTAAATGATTTATTTTAAGGTATCCGACTACTTGCTACAACTTTTTTTTAAAATAATGAATATATGGAGATTTTTTGTAGTTTTTAGATTTATTTAGTATATTTTAAGAAAAAAGGATAAAATTAAGAATTGAAAAATTAATTATTACTACTAAAATGGAAAAAATGGGTAAAAATTGACAAAACATTGCATAAACGGGGCCCGCTCTGTACAAATAGTAAATAAACAGATTCTCAATTTTTCAATTTTAATGTATTGCTTTGCTATTCCTTTATGAAGGGACCTTCAGGATAAGAGATATTTTAGTTTTTACAAAAACTATAGCACTTTATCTTAGTTGTTATATAAAATTGCTTAAAAAAACCGTGATTATATTCACATAAAGAACTGTAAATTTTGTAAGAAAAACAGTGATTGATAAATCTGAAGTTTAAAACACTTCTGTTGTTATACACAGAACATATACAAAAAATTTCAGTAAATTATTTCAAAAACTTATTGAGCAATCACTGTCCCCGTTTGAGTTTTTCGAAAAAAAAAACACATTTCGAGTAAAATGCATTTTAATGTTGGACATCTTATATAAAGTTATGGCATCTGCTTTTACTAAAACACCTGTAGTTTTTGTTCTAGTGAATGAAAAATAAAAACCTTGGTATTTTTATGAATCTGATAAGATTGCCTATAAAATAAAATCCTACTACAAATTGGTCCATTTTTAAAAAAAATCATGATTTTAGGGAAGTCGGATACCTTAAGTAAACAATGTATGTAATTAATTTTACAGTTGAATATATTTAATTAATTAATTAGCTTTTACAAATTAAATTTCCCAAAGTTGAGTATTTTGTTTATGTTATATCCCTTAATTTTCAATGTAGTGATCCAAAAAAAAATATTGCGTGAAAAAAAACTGCAATAAACCATAATGCGGTAGATAAAGAGTTAAATTAAACGAATCAATTCCTTTTTAGAATTTTCAGCTTCAGTAACAGAGAATTCGTGTGTTTATTTCTTTGTTTATAGTTTTTTCGACAATTTTTTACACTCACTCACGCAAATACTTTATCATTTTATCATAATCAGAGGCATTATATTTAAGTAAAGGGAGTGAGTCATTTGTTTGCAAGATCAATATTCGAATTTCTAGTTTTTTTTCCTTTCCACGTTAACTTCTTGAGGGTCGCAGCTAATTTCACCATCTGCCCAATATTGCGATTCTTTTTTACAACCAGGAATGCCCTTTCACCATTTAGAACTAAGCATCTGTCGTGAAGAAAACCGCGATATTTATGGTTCGTGGTACATATTCCTATTAGTGGATTTGAGTCAGTTGTCTAATTTCCTTTACTCTATTGACTCCAACAACTGATCAGTTTCCATTTTCCTTAATCCACCAAAGTCCTGTAGTGGAATCAAACAAATATGTAACTTTCAAGTATGGCATATTAAGCTATTCAAACTATAGAATTTACAAGTTGGGCTTCTGTAAAACAAGCCATTAGGTCTAAGATTGGTACAATCAAATATTTGAGTGGAGTAACTCTAAGCATTTAGACTGACAAAAATTACTCTAACTTTCGAATCGACTATTGGTCGAGCTAAGACGCAACCTGCATATGACTCATTTCTGGCATCAACAAATGCATGCAGTGCAGCTAAAAAAAATTTTATGCAACGTGGTACAGTAATATATTTTAAAATTTGAATCTCATTAAACCATCTAAAATTTATTTGCATTTTGAGGTGGTTCCTGACCCCGCGCAATTTTCATTTCCATTGTTCCTGCAGCAGTAACTTGGGGAGCAATGCAATTGGCGCTAACATCACTATGGGGTTGAAAACTTTCCATTTTGCTTACAAAGTCAATCCTTTGGGGATTTTTATTTCACCTGTTAATAGTTCTGAATTCATGCAACATTTCAAAACAATACATTTTCTAAGTCCCAAATGATACCCAAAGTAAAAGTATTGCCTGATTGTTTATCAGCACTTCTGCTAGTGGGATTGCTCAAAAAATTGAGTATATTAAAATATCCTTATTACATATTTAATTTAGTCCTTTCAATAACTTTCTCTATTTCATCAACACTGAAAAACACAAGCTACGCATTTATCGACACAAAAGATGTTACTTTCTGAGCAACTGAATTATATTCAGGACCACAGTATTCCAATAGATGCATTCAAAAAGTAAGGGCTAGAAGACACCGCAAACACAGCTTCTCAATATATGTACACTAATTGTTTTTCATAGCGTGGGAAAAGATGTCTAAGATAAATCTAAGATAAGTGCAACAGATAACATCAAAAAAGTATTTTCAATACAAATAACTATTCCAATTGGATGTGAAGGAAGACTAGAACCTGGGACTATATTTTCCGTAAGCGAGTACTTTAGCAACCATGTCAAAAGGATCGCTGTAGCATGGAGACTATTACTGGCGTATATAGACACCACTGTCACACACTCCCCTGCCAGTAATTCAGTAAATAGACGAACGAACGATTCCATGGTTATGGCGGCTTGGGAGTTGCGTCATCGTGTGGGACGGCTTTGCTAGTTGCATCATGTGTCTGACGGCTTGGTTGCATTTGCGGTGAGTAGATGGCGCCACGACTGCTGCGCGAAGGTTTGCGGTTCTCTTGTACGGCCAGGGTCTTCTTGTCACCAATGAAGGAAGATTATAGCCTGGGACCTTCTGTTCCGTAAGCGAGTACTTTAGCAACTATGCCAAAATGATCATCGCAGCATGTAGACTATTACTTGCTTAAATATATATCACCACCACAGATGTATTCTGAAATTATCTAAAATATCAAATACTTGTAATAGTTCAATAAGGTTTACGCGCTTATGTAAGGGCTCTTTCAGAAAGATGGTTTGCTTCTTTAACTATCGGAAAATTGTTATCATCAACTTAAAAAGCGTGGAATCCATTCCTTCCTAAAATTAAATAGCATCAAATTGATGTAAGCAAATAACATTTGCTACCTCACCTTACTAAGGTATGCAGCTGCTTGGTTGAATTATGATGATTTCGAAGAAACCGAGGAATAAAAAATATAATTGAAGAAACTAGATTATTTGCTTAAGAAGATACGCGAGTTAAGGTTAACTAATACGTTTGCACACTTTAATAAAATCCACATTGACATAATTGTATGTACTTTTTATAAATTCAGTTTACGTATCTAATTTAGTACTTCTAATGTATTATTTGGCTTAGAGATTCTACAAAATCATGAAGAATTTTTAAGAAATTTTAGAAAAACATAAAACCAATTCCTTGAAAATCTATGTAAAATATTCGAAAAAAATTTAGCATCGAAACAAGTCACATAAACCAATCTTTCTATGTAATGACTTGGCTTTTAAACCTCTCGCTGCGCGTAACGCGATTTCCCCGGGTATGCATTTTTCCGACTATTTGGCTGTGCAAACTGTGCTGCTCTTGTTTATGTTTTAATTTGTGTTTTCATGTTCATGCTTTGAAGTTCTAATTCTATATTTTAAAGTAAAAACTCTTTTACAATTTTTTTTTTGTATATTTTAATTCTAAAATGTAGATTTGAAATACTTAATAAAACAATACACAATTTTTGAACCTACTTTGATAAAATAACTACGCAGCGTTAGGGTTAAGGCTGTTTTCGGTAAAAGTACGAGAGCTCTAACTAAACGCGAAGCACATTTTCAGACAGAAAAAAATGACCCAATTTCAATGGAAATTTGCAATAATATAACTCGCGTACCTCTGTCAACAATATGGTGTTTTTAAAAATTTTAAAATATTCCGTGAATACTTTCTTTTTTGTTTTAATACGTGAAGGCAAAGCCCATTTAACATTACGGTATAGCAGGGGTGGCAAACCTTTATGGATCAACGTGCCATTTTTTCTAAATAAATGTTTAATGAGGTATAGACGTGCCATCAAATAGTTTTGACCTGTGATTATTGGGAAAATAATAAAACTAATTATACTAACAACTCAAAACTCTTTATTCACTACGAAAAAGTACATTTTGCACTGTATAGTAGTAAATGTGTTTTACTTTTACGTATAATTCAAATTATATAAAGCAACATTAGTGCGACTTCTATTGTTCCAGATTATATGGCAAATAAGTTAGTTGTAAAACAATTTCTAAACGAGTCTTTAATGTTATTGATCTCTGAAAATAATGACTCAGAGGTATAGATAAATGAAAATGTGGTTATAATAGCACGAGTCAGCTTCTTCAAACAGTCAAATGTGTCTGGAGTCGAATTCCATGTTTCCAAACTTTCATTACTAGCATTTTTACTACATATCAATTCCAACTATTTTTTTGTTTCAATAAATTTTTGAATCCATATTGAACTACACTGGAAATCAGTTGCATTTCAAATTTTTCAATTTTCAACCAGTCGAACTGGGACAAGTTAAGTTTATTTAATAAAGTCGCATTAGGATGCTTAAAAAACTTGAGTGTGTTTCCGATAATTATTTGAACTGAAAACATCTCGCTGAAAATTCCTTGATAGAAGAACCAATTTCGGAAAAAAAAATTTCTATAACTTCGTCTGGTTTCTTATGTATATCTAAATCTTTGATATTTTGTTCAAGTTTGGGGAAGTACTTGTAGTTTCTTGTAATAATATTGTTCATGAAAACATTCTGTGTTTAGCGTCAAAAGGTGATTACTTCATAGTGAACTTTGTTATTTTAGACTAAAATGCAGACCCTTTTGATCGGTGACGTGCCAAAAATATTGCGTCGCGTGCCATCAATGGCACACGTGTCACTGGTTCGCCATCCCTGCGGTATAGGATAAAAAATGCGAAACACATTTTCTACCAGAAAAAAGGAATCAACTCGGTTAAAAATGGGAAGTATGATAAAAATTGCTGCTCTCTAAAGGATAGTGAAGCCAGAATATCATATTAATTTTTCATTTCTTTGATATTTGAAAAAATGTTCCCAATTCGAGTCCTATTCTTTAACATTAACTGAAAACAGCCTTTACCAATTGCTGTTTAAAATGTAGGCAATTCGCTTTCTAGGGCCGATGTTTTTCTCATTGGTGCACGTATGCGGTGTTTTGAGGTAAGGAGAGCATTGGAAAGGCAATGAAAAGATTATTTTTCTCTAAAATATGTAGATTCTGCCTGTGGTGTAGCTAGCAATGAGTGGGTCCTGTATCAAAATAATTAGGGTTATTTTTTGGAAAATAAATAAGTGATCGCATTAGAATAAAAATTACTTCGTGTCAAAATATTACACGTGCTGGGGCCCCAATATCTTCAGGGCCCCGTATCATTTATACGGCTAATACGGCGGTAGCTACGCCCCTAAATTCTTTTCAAATACAGTCAGGGTTCATTTTATAGCATTCCAAAGCCTTCAGAATAGTTTTAATGATAACAACGCAAGTAATATAATCATACTTCGGCAGTACATATATATACGTCCGAGATACTCAACACGCAAATTGAGCGAGATGAATATGTACGCAAGTGGTAGTTATATAGCTAAATTACATGAAAACAGAGTGAAACTGCTTTGAATAGCTCTCTAAATATATATTTCATTAATTAATCTAAATATCCCTAAATATTACTATTTTGGGGAAAATTTATGAATTTAATGCATTAGTGCACTTCAAAATATTTTCACTCTGTTGAAGGAAGATAACATGATGTTGAAAGGAAAGTTACAGTCTGCGTTTACTGAACTTATTTCGTTGAATCAATTCCACTTTATTCTCACTTTCAGAAGATGAAGGTTTTTCCTTTCTAATCCTTTTGATCCCCCCTCCCAAATTATCAAACTTCTAAAGTGAAACAAAAATTGCATTACTTTAAGTTAAAGTAATACAAAAGGTATTCAACACCTTACTATTTATTACATTAAAATTTTTTGTTCAATAAGAAAAATATCTCTCCTAAACATAGAGCCACACAAAGCTTACAATCACAAACTATGTCCAACATGATCTTTTATAAGAACGAAAAATGCTACAGTCGGACATCCTTAGAGCTGTAATAGTATAAGTCAGCGTTTATCATACTGTGGGGCACGCCCTCCTAGGGGGGCGTGATAAGTCTTCAAGGGGGCTGCGAGTATATTGAAAAGTCCAAAGCAAAATATAATTTAAGAAAATTAAGTCATGGAAAAAGTAAACAAATAAAATACATTCTGACATAATAAAAAAAATAAAATACATATTTGTATTAGCACTGCACAATGTATTTTATGATTAACTTAAGGTATCCGACTACTTTCGGAACCATGATTTTGTAAAAGCGCATAAATGGATAATTTTCATGATATTTAGTGCCACTTAGATTAGAATACATGTATACAATTGTTTTAAGGGCATTTTGACAAAAAAATTTATTTAAATACACTATTTTGGCCAAAAATTAACTTAGAATAACCTTTTTTCAAAATGTTCTCCTTTTGTGAAAAATGCTTCTATTATAATAATATTTTGCCTGTATATAGCTAAGACCTCTCTACAGCGGCTCAAGTAGAATTTTTGAAATATATAGCTTAGAAGTGGGTTAATCCATGTTTTACGACAACAGAGGGGAGCAATTTTAAGAAAAAAACGCCGATAATTATTTCAAAGGGTTGTAACTCTGAAAATAATGTGAATTTTTCAAAACTCATAGTTGAGCCTCTGTAAAGTGGTCTGAGCTATATACAGGCAAAATATTATTATAATAGAAGCCTTTTTAACAAAAGGAGATCACTTTGAAAAAAGATTATTCTGTTAATTTTTTGCCAAAATATTATATTTAAATAATTTTTTTTGTCAAAATGTCCTTAAAACAATTTTATACATGTAGTCTAATCTAAGTGACACTAAATATCATGAAAATTATTCATTTATGCGCTTTTTTAAAATCATGGTTCCGAACGTAGTCGCGGATACCTTAACAATACTACATTCAGAAATATTATTTACCAGTGCCCCCCCCCCCCTGGGGCTTGTCATATATAAAATTATATCCAAAAATTAACACTTATCTTGATAATTTGTATCCTTTATAATTAATGTTCTAACCGCTGATTATAAAAGTTACTATTAAAAGTTAATTCGGTCCCCAATGTCAAGTTTTCCACGAAGGCAAAGACATAAAATGTATTGCGAAGGGTAGAAAAGGACTAAATAAGCGAATTCTCTGAAATAAGTAAATAATTCACAAACACTGTCAAGGTCCTTTAATTACATTCTAAAACCTTCGGAATAATTTTATTAATAGCGGTGCACAGAAAAGAGCATACTTTGGAAAGACGTATATATACGTCCAGGCAATTATTGTTATGATTGAGAGAGATATTTATATACGACGGTGGCACTTAAGAGGTTAAAGTCGTGTTGTAGCTTTTGCGTCAAAGTATAGTATTATTTAATTCAATACATTGTTATTGTATGGAGGGGGGAGGGTGATATAAATTATGATTGAATATTGGGTCGCAAACAGTGAAAGTTTGAGAAACAATGATTTAAGTTATAATTAACCATACGGCACACTCAGGTCAAAAGCTGAAAGAAGCAATAAGATGTATTTGCACAAAAGGTCATTACCGGAAAAAAAAATATATTGAATTGAGGCATAGATAATATGGTAGATTTTAGATGGCAGGCAACGATTTCTATTCCTATCTACGAATAATTAACAATATTTTCAATATTTTTCATTTAAAACTCTTATTGATATATTTGAAAGCATTCACCATTTTTATTAATTATTAGTTGAAATGTTACGAATTTAATGTAGAAATATAAATAATATTTCAAGTATGTAAAATTAAATACATTAAGCTAGACATACATTTTTAATTTCCTTAGAGTGAGTGTTATGCTTACGTCGCAATATAAAGCTGCAAGCATGCTATTGGAGACGAATCTCGTAATTTTGGACCATGGTCTAGTGACGCGAACAATACCACCCTCTCCCTTAGCTTCGACATTCTACCAAAGGGAGGACGTTTGAGCCTCAATATATTGAAAAGCGGTTTGCGGTTGAGTTTATATCATTGAATGTTTCTCTATATTAAAGTGAAAATCATTTAATCTCTCCCTGATGAACTTTAAACAACGTGAATCTAACATTTTTAATGTATATGAGAGGAACCTTATTGATATCTCCTCATAATTTCATTCAGGTCCGGCTCTAGCAGTTTTGCCGC
>BMAV01006565.1:7140-27909 GCA_019973955.1 Trichonephila inaurata madagascariensis | reverse complement strand
ATATATATATATATATACAGAGATTATATATATACAGATATATATATATATATACAGAGATTATATATATACAGATATATATATATATATATATAATATATATATATATAATATATATATATATAATATATATTATTTTAAATCTTAAAAAATTCAAAATAATTCGAAATTAAGGACGTAATTACTTGTTTTTATTTCAAACGAATGAAATGAAAAAGAAGGAATCGTCTATTTAAGCAGTCCAGTTTCTTCGAAAAATAGTCTGCTAATGGTGGGGATCACAAGCGTTTGTTTTAATTTATAATAACTACACTCAAGACGAGAATAAAACATCTCCTGTGGCTCTCTATCTTTCAAAACCTCTTATTACCCTTGTCCCCTTTGGATAGCTTAAACAGGACATCGTAAGGGTGAAAGGAATGTCCGTTGTGACCTCACTCCGGGATGGGGAGAAAGTTACTATTTAAAGATGCGTAAACATATTAAATTGTATGCTTTAACATATACTCCCGCCTCAAACCCTTCAAGTTTCAACTTAAAGAAAACTGTCATTAAATATACGGAGTACAAAATAAAAAAAAAAATAATAATATACATTAAATGAAATACCAAATTCACACCCAAAAACATTTCAGAAAATATATCAATTTTTTGTAACAAAAAAAAATATATATATAATTTTCAGATTTGATCCAAATGCCGCCCTTAAAAGTTGCCGTCCCGGGCACTGGTCTGGTTTGTCCGGCCCTAGAGCCGCCCCTGTTTCATTTTATTTTACTGTCTTGTTTATCGTCCACGTGAATTAGAAATAGGCTTAACGTATCAACATGCCTCTGTTTTTTTTTCTAATATGTCGTGCATTTCTGCTGTACGGGGAAGGTGGTACCATAAAGCAGCTTAACCCTAATTCGCTGGCTAATTCAGCGACAACTTTAGAAATCATGATAGATCTTCATTTTAGTCCAAAGACTTTTTTCTGCATCTTCAATTTTTATGTTTCTTGGAATCCAATTTCTTTCTTCTTTGACCTTGTAGGTTATACAACTTACTTAGAGTATTTTATTTTGTTTTATAATACTATAAATAGAAAGATATATATTATGCCTTTTTTTTAAACAGGGTTTTTCAGTTTTTCGAGGAAAGTGTAAGAATGAGTCAGATATAGAGATTTATTTTAATTATTTTTTCCCATCAATCTTATCCCCAGAGAGGAACATTAAAAATGTATTAGATGTAAGGTTTCTATTCATACGCTCTAATTAATATTATTCTGAGAGAAAAGTCTTACTTCGAATTTTTTTATTAAGTGCATGTATTCCAAAGGCATCATAAAAATATAAATAAAAGTATTACTTCTCTTTATACAAAAATCCTTTAAACTTTTTCAAAACCTCTCATAACTTATATGGATTCGAACAAATATTTTTTTTACTCCGGATATAATAAAAAAGGGAAGAAAAAGAGACGAAACATATCTTCTCACATCGGCCGAAATCCAAAGAATTTGTTTGAAAGTATTCGAAGCTGTTTCAGTTAAGTGGAATAGACATGTCTGGAATATCCCTTCGGCTCGGGAGCTGGTGTCCACATCTCAAAAGAACCAAAATCTGTCAGATAAAATAAGGAGAAGGCGGTGAATATCAGAAGGACGGCTGAAATAGAGAAGTAGATAAAGGGAAACAAAAAATAGAAAGTAATGCTCTGAAGGACATCTTAGGATAAATAGATTCAGTAAAAAATCCGGATTTATGGCGTGAGCGAATTTGACAAATCGGAGCAGTTTCTCCCATTCGACTCGAAGGGCGATGATACAGAAATGAAAGAAACGACGAAAAGTGGGGCTCATGTCCATTTTTTCTTTTAATATGGAAGGAAAAAGGTGAAACTATTTTTACACTTTTTTAAAATTGATTTTAAAAATAAAGATTTTTAACCCAAAAATCAAAAAATATGATGGAATAAATGAAAAAAAGATCATACAATAATAATAGACAAAGAGTAATTTTTTTATTAAGAGTATTAACTCAGGAGACGATTTTTTTAATGTGTAAGTAAACAACAATTATATGAATTGAAAATAGAAAGAATGCTTTAAATTTCTACGCTCATACTAATCATAATTTGTACAAATATGCGGAGACGGTTATTATTATTCAATTCATATTAAAATCAGTGAGGAAATTATGAACTACGATATATAATTTTAAATTTTCTGTTAACAATATTTTTAAAATATATATATATATATACCGTCGATATTCGGTATTATAATAATGAATATTTTAATATTAGAGATAAATATGTTTTATTAAGTGAAAACAAGAATCAAATCTAAAAGGTTATTTTATCAATGGTTCATTTGAACTAGCAAATATATGAATGCCAGATGAAAAACAAACATAGAGATGTTCTATCGTTTAATTTAATTAGATTTACATTTAAGATACATTGAATGTTTTTGCAAAGAGAAAAAAGAGCTTAAGCAATCATTTTCTATAATTCGAGGACGTTGCTTAAGAAACGTTTATATATATATATATATAAACTTTTAACATTGTTGAATAAATATTTAGTTTATCATTGTTATTAAACAAATACTTCCAATACGTTTCTAAATAAAATGAAGACAATAAGTATTAATTTATTTATTTTCCATTTTGACAGATATTCCATGTTGTATTCTTAAATAAATTCTGTATCCTTAATACTGAATCTACTACAGGGTTTCAGAGTATTTCATAAGTGTAATATGGAAATAAAGACAGTTTTATTGCATTTTTATTTTGGCTTCTACCTTTGAACGCTTCTTTTTTTTAAAGTCGTTTATTTTGCATAACTTACAAAGTACACGAACAATTTTGTTTTCCTTCGTAACATAAGAAAATATTTCACATGATAAAAAATGCTTATTGATCATTATTTCCAAAGTCTTATGGCATTTAATCGATATGAAGTCATGATAAATAATAAACAATTAAAATGATGAATTAATCTTTTCACAGAAAGTAAAGATTTTAACTTTTACGAAATGGCTAACTTTGTGGTGAAACTCTTTTTTAGATGGGACTTTCTTCTATGGTTTCATCCATTGTTTGGTCAAGGAATTAGATTACCAAAACAACTTGCTGTTCATCTGTTGAAAGGTAGCTATCTTTAAGGTACCGAAAACAAAGAAAATATGAAGTTAGTACTCTCCCAATCTGATAACAAGACAATTGAACGAAGTCATGGACATGCCGAATTTTGACACATCTCATGGAATTCAAAGAATACTTAAGAAATAAAGGAATCATTTGGTGGCTTTTTTATCAAACACATCTGATAAGTAAATTTCAATTTCGGATGAAAGATAGACCAACTATACTGTAAACAACTATAATATAACAAAATTCCATCTATATTTCACGCATTCTTTTCATAGAGTTATCCATCAATGTTAAAAAAAAATGTTTCTGATTATTTAAAATATCCTGTACCAAACAATTGTGTACACCTTTAAAAGCAAAACAAAAGGATATGTTTATTTGTATACATATTAGTATTATAGAATAGGATAATATTATGGGTATTATAATTACGTGTTTAAATAAAGGGGATATTCTTAACTCTTTAAAACTGTGTAGATGAATTTATGAAAGCCTGTTGCCACCTAGTCACTGGGAAATGCATTTTTAAGCAATTTAGGTATTTTTTTCAAGGAATAGGAAATAAATCTATCCAAATACAGGGTTTAATCCTTTTGAAAATGACATCTGACTACCATTTAGAAAAAATGGTAATCAAAATTAAGTTGCACGGAAATAAATTTAAAACTTGAGAATTTAAATAAATATTTTTTTGACATATAGATAGATTTACCGATTGATTAATAATGATAGCAAAAGATAATGCTAACGAAAAAAGAATACTTTCATTTCGAAAACTTCTAAGTTCAGCAATATAACGATAAAAGTTTGTATTATACTGTACACACAAATATAACTGTACTTGAAAAATACTCCGATATAAGCTGTGGCATTTATAAAAATTGCTTAAGTTTCCAATTAAATTATAATAAAATTTAATTTATTAATTAATAAACTTGCTTATTCAGTGAAATTGTATATCCATTTATATGAAAATGGATATACAATTTGATTAAAAAACTTATTTATGCAATTGAATTACACATTAGTGTTTTAAGTTGTTTATCTGAAGAATATCACATGCAGTCTTTTTTCTCTGTGTCTAGTTTCTTTATATCACTCGTCTTTATAATATTCTAACTCAGAAATTTTTCATTAGTCATCTTAGTTCAAGAAAAAGAAAAATTAGTCGATTAAATACAATCATTATTCCAGCTTTTTTGTTAAATTCATTTTGGAGATCTCCTTTCTAATTAATTGAGTATGCGATCTACCAAAAGTCAATCGAGACAAATGATTAAGCACTGAGCATATTCACATGCTTTATCACAATGAATACGAACTACAACAGGGCAAAAGTAATCATTCATAAAAAAGAATAAAACAGTATTTTTTTCAGAACTGTGAGTGCGTGAATATCTAATAATCCCATTGCAATTTATTTTTCTGGAAAAAAAAGAAAGAAATAGATACGAGTGAAACAAATGCACCTACACAAAAAAAAATAATCAATAGTAAAGCATAAAGACAAATGATCCTCATCAACAAATTTCGGATATCAAGCCTCTAATTATTTACACTGAGCGAATCAAACTTTTTTGGCAATTATCTGAAAAGTAAAGACAAAACTATTTCTGTTCTGCGAAGTCAGGAATCGATTGCACTTAATCTCCAAAACCTAATCGGGGTCTGTTTTTTCTTCTTTTATTATATATCATCAATAAATAAAAAACAAAAATTCAATTTAAATCAATGTTCTAGTACTTTAAAAACTAATCCCCGAAACAAATAAACAATATTAATGCTAAGCAAATAGTTATATATTTTTAAGCTTATTTGAAGTATATATATTTCTTTTTATTTTAAATTTTGTCAGATTCAGAGTTTCATATTAGAGGTTACACTTTGCTGTCTAAATATAAAATATGTAGTGTAGAGATTGTTATTGAAATTGTAATTACAGTAAATTACTATTCTAATAATATTTATTTTATTAAATGACACACATGATTTGATAAAACAATTGATTTACTTGAACTGCGAGAGATGAATCATTTTACAAACAAATAGATTAAAAAAAAACATTTAAAAAGTTTTCGTATAATAAATTTACAGTAATGACACAGGATTAGGGTTATTACACAGTTTACATGAGCTGAAAGAAATGATTCCTTAAAAAAAAAAGAAACAAATAAAGAATATTAATCATTACAAGAGTGGGTAAGTATTAAGAAAGTATTTTTATGCTTAGGGCTTTTAGAAGGGCTGTATTGTCCTACTTCCCTTCTCTTTTTTTTGTCAATGATTCACACTACCACGTGTCTTCGCACAATGACAACAGGATAACTCTATGTTCATCAACTGAGCTGTTGAGATGTTTGAGGAAAAGAAAATAAGGAATAAATGAGAAATTCCATATTCCTATGGCTAAAAACCAGATATTTTCGTCTAGTGATTGACGTTTATGGAGTTTCTAAAAACCGCTTAGGGCAGTGCTTCTCAAACTTTCAATACTCGCTACCCTATATTCAATCATCATTTTCATCGCGCCCCCCTCCATACAATAACATTGTATTGAATTCAATAATACTATACTTTTACACTAAAACTACAGTACGACTTTAACATCTTATGTGCCACCGACGTATGTAAATGTCTCGCTCAGCCAAAGCATTAATCTTCTGGACGTATAGATACGTCTTTCCAAAGTACGATCTTTTCTGCGCACTGCTATTTATAAAATTATTCCTACGCCTTTGGAATACAACAAAAGGACCTTGACAGTCTTTGCAAAGGATCTACTTATTTCAGAGGATTTTGCTTATTTATTCCTTTTCTCCTCCCCCCAAAAAACACCCATCAAGATACGCGCGTCTGCGTGGAAAACCATGGCATTCGGGACCAAACCGCGTAACTTTTAATCGGTAGTTAAGGAATTAATTATAAACCGTACAAATCATCAAGATAAGTGTTAATACAAGCCCATGGGTTCACTGGTAACTGTCAAACTTGTTCATAACTTAGTATTGTTAAATTAATAATAAAATACATTGTACAGTACAGATACTTTCATAAGTGTATTATATCAGTGTAAATGTGTATTTTATATTTTATTATGTCAGAAAGTATTTTGTTTGCTTACTTTTAGTAAATTAATAATGTTTTGAATAATCTTTAGTTTTCAACTTTTCAATATGCTCGCGCCCCCTTGTAGAGTTATCATGCCCCTCAAGAGGGGCGCGCCCCACAGTTTGAGAAACGCTGGTTTAGGGATAAAACAATATCTAAGCCCTTCGGGACGAATGTCCCAAATGTGAGCCAGCGCAAAACACCCCCCGAGGCCGAGTGACTCAAAAATGGGACAGCGTGTTTCTTCTCCGTAGGCCGAACGACTCAAATTTGCGCCAGGCATTTGGAACGTTTTGTAAGTTCAGTGTTTTGGCAATAGATGGCATGGCATTCTATGTCCATAACATTTGAGACACATGGAGATCTAACCTTCTAGCTAAAATGAGAGAAATATTACTCACATACACGTGGTTTTTGTTTTATAAACATAAGGGAAAGAGGGGAATGTTTTCGAATTGAGTGCTTTACGACTGCTCTTGAAATGAACATGTGGTTTTTGTTTATAGTGAAGATGAGAGATTTATTTTCACTAAAGCATTTAATTTAGGTTTGCAGTCTAGTTTTTAATGGATAATTAAATCTAAAAAACAAAATTTGTCTTTTTTTTCCCCCTTACTTTTTTATAAGTTTGACTTTTACAAATGCTGACAATAAAATGTTTTAAGACTTGTAATTAAACAGAAAGTGGCAAAAGTAAATAAAGTATATTAATACGAAACATATAAAGCATATGCCGTTTGTATAATATACAAAAAAGTATTGAACAACGCGCTCATATTTCGGTATTTTTATGGATTTAGGTTTATCTACACAAAACCCTCCGGCCTGTGAGTGACATTCGCGCCGGAAACTCCGGCCCTGATGGTACGCACGCGTTTGCGTCCTTCGGAAAGGGCTAATAGTGGAAGCAAATCATTTCTGTATTTATTTTTTTTAACTAAGTTGAACTGCAAGAAAATATTCCTTTCCATTGAAATGCAAATCATCCATCCTTTAGAGCAGAGACAAAGTTTAGTTCGAGGACGTCCAGGGATCTTCAGTGTCTTTCTAGGAGGTCTGCGAAGGTCTGCCATTTAGTGTTAATATTTTTTGCTTTTACAGTCTCTGAAAGGCCTCGTGAAAAAATTGAAAGATATGCTATGCTTCTCTAAGACACTGAATTGTCCCCAATGACTCTACTAGCACATATATTTTGACCAAGAATATTATTTTTTATTGTTTACAACTACATAATGATTACTAAAACGTAATATTTTCAAAAAAAATAATAATTTAATCTTGAGAGTCCACGATGTCAGGCTGATAAAGGGGGAAGAGTCATAGTGGTCAAAGGTTTACTAACAGCTGCTCTTTAGAGATCAACATATTCCACAGAACTGAATGATTTACTTCGTTTTAAGTTGTTTGCTAGCAGTTGAATTTAAAAATTGTTTTCTTTTAAATAGTAGAAGAGCTTGAGTGAAAGCGAATGAAAGCATAAATTGGATGTAGGAGCATTTTAATAGTTTTGCCTTAGAAACTGAAACTCCTAATTATTTACATAAATATAAAATTATAAAGTAGGTGCAATTTTTTTAAAAAAAAGCCTTTGATAGAATATATATAAATAGCATCCGAGCTTTAATTTTCTGCAGCCTATTTTTCACTAAATCTTCATTCTAAGCACACACATATATTATTCTTCAGTCAAAGAAACTATGCAGTATTTAATTATAGGAGTTATTTCAATACAAATTCTTAATTACAATGTAGTGAGGAGTGGCTGAAAATTACAGTATTAGCCTTAAGTAATTGCATGGGTTGATCCTTATAATTAAACGGAAAGAACGTGTGGTAGAGTAATGTTTTCAGGCAAAATAGTTTTGTAATAATTAGTAAAATTTCTCAAGAAAATTTTATGATTTATCCAATTATTTAGTTTTAAAAAATACAATAATAAAACGGTGATTAAAACAAAAATAAAAAGATTTCCTTGTTTCGCCTTAAACTAGTTAGAACTATTGACTTTAACGACTCTATTTTAAATAAAAATATACGTTAAAATATTTATTATTCTTCCTCTTTAAAGTTGAAATTGTGATGAACGTGTATTTTCATGTAATTCTTTATCTTCCGGATGTGCAAATCAATAACAAAAGCCATATTATATTAGCTACGAATATTTTATATAAAAATATAATATTTCACTCAAACGAATTAATAAAAAGTTTATTCTGGTATACCACTTAAGGTATAAAAAAATATTTTTAAATAATTTTCCTACATAATTAATTCATTCAGTCCTTGAACGTATTTAGATAAGATATTTTAATGGATAAATATATAAAAATAAAACTTTACAAATCCCTATGTATTTTCAATAGCAATTCACGTATATAAAATCTAAAACGTTTTTATTTTAAGAGGTCTCAGGGGTGATAACTTTCTCTAGAGGGCTGAAAATATAAACAATATTCAAATACATATAACTCTTTGAAATTAAAATTAAATAATTCGAATCTTTTACACATTATTTATAAAGAAATGGGGCTTCAGAAAAGTGTAAAATGTTTAAAATATAATCATAATTTTAAAAATTATAAGCATATGAAAATAAGAAAATTTTCTAAGAAATATTAATTAAGTTTTACGCTGCGCATGCTATTTTCTAAAATAGTAGCTTTAATTACTAGCTATAAATTGATTTATAAATTTAAATGTGTCCTTATTATCCTGTAGTAATTTTATATTAGCAGAATAATAAATTATATTTTTGTAAAAATAAAAAAATTACATTTTCAAATTTTTTTAAAAAATTTCAATATTTCTCAAATATTTTGAAATACAAAAGATATGTTATTCTTAAATGATGTAGGGCTTAAAAAATAAGATATATTTTATAATTCTAAAAAGTTTTATACATCAGATATTACTATTTTAGAAAATATCGTGCGCAACCCAAAAATAATTTAATATTTATTACATATTTTCATATAATTTTTAAAATTTTGATTATGTTTCAACATTTTGTACTTTTCTGTAGCCATAATCCTTTGTAAATAATGTGTACAAGATTCGAAATATTTCATTTAAATTTAAAAAAATTATACCTGTTTGAAAATTGTATATATTTTCACCCCTCTGGACAAAGTTAACACCCCTGAGACCTCTTAACCAAAACTTTAATTAAAAATACTACTAACTCTTATCTTTATGGAAGTTATTAAATTTAATAAAATAAACTTTAAGGTACGATATATATAAATTAGCTTACTTTTGTAACGTCTTTTCAGCATAGGCATTTGAAATAGCTGAATTTTTTCTTCAGCTGTATTAAATACACATAAAAGTTACCGAAATATATTCACACATCCATAATGAAAACATGAGGATACATAATGATTTTTTAAAGCAAATTATTCTCAATCAAATATTGTTACTGATTTTAAATGTTTTTTTTTGTTTCTAATGGGGATTCGGATTGATGCTTTACTATTGCACACCTTGTACATTACCCGATAACTAATATCTCTTTTCAGTGTGGCACCATATAGGTGGAATACCAATCACCGTAGGTAGTTTTGACACCCAGTTTCCAACCAAGACGGAGGCACCTGAGCTCTGATGATGCGATACCCTGCTTAGAAATTCATTTTTACCGAAATGATCCAAGTCAAAAGTCCAAGATCCAAGTCAAGCGATTTTTTTATGTGCCGCATAATCATGTGACTTGGATGCTGTTAATTTTCAAAAATCGATTTTTTTTAATGAAAGACTCAAAATTATCTTTCTCTCCCTTTGTATGAATGTATACATACCTCATTTTGAGCTATATTGTCTTGTTATGCTTCTGTTTTTTGTTGTTGTTGTTAAGTATTAGATTTATGTCAATAAATGATTCATTATATGTGTATGTATATATATATATATACGGGGTCCTCCATATTGACCTTCCTTGTTTCAAAAGGCATTTGAAAACAAATAAAACAAGGTCCAGAAAAACCCTTTTATTTATGAACAGCAAATACTATCCTATTTTATATAATTTGGTTTTAAAAAATGTGTCTGCCAAATGGCGTCATCTAATGTTAATACATTGACGAAGTGTTTCTCGAAAGTTGTCCATAGTTCTTCGGGTTGTTTCTGGTGTAATGACAACCACTGTCTGGGTGATTGCCTCCTTAAGTGCTTGCAGGGTTGTAGGGTGATGTTTATACACTTTCGTCTTTAAGTTTCCCCAAGCAAAACATCGCAGAATGATAAATCGGCTGACCTTGGGGACCAGGTCATGTCTCCTCGCAAAGAGAGGAGACGTCCAAGAAACAACTCTCAGAATTTCCAGAGAACTCCGTGAAGTGTGAGCTGTGGTTCCGTCTTGTTGGAAACAGACTTCTGGTTCCTCCTAGTTCTAAAGAAACTGGTTCGGAAATTTTGGTCGGAGGAAGGTTACGATCATGTTAGAGTAGCGATCCGAAGTAACCGTCACCGTTTGCTATGGGTAATCATCATTTCGTATGGGTGCATGTGAAGATCTCTATGGGGGATTCTTTTTGCACTACTATCAGACAATCACAGGACATCTGCATGTTTAAGTGATGATCACTTTGGAGATCGTTCTATGGACGCTATCATAAGCGCCACATTTCCGGCGTTGTTACAGTTCAAAGTCGACCAGGGTATTTCTTTTTTCAGTGAGGAACCAGTTCCTCTAAAGTTTGCTACCCAAACGTGAATAGTTTTCTATACGTACGGGTAAATTGGAACCGAATGCGGAATGCTCGCTGAGTAGTAATCACAGAACCACTATTATGGATTCATTTTTCCTCAATAAATGAACGATGTTCACCGTATCACGCCATTTCGGTTACTGCATATCACACATATACCGGTAGTGATCTAGACCCCCTACACCACTGCATCCTTACCTCAACTCCCACAGTGCTTCTCTTAAAATATGGGAGGTCGATTTTCTGGACTTTGTATATATATATATATATATGCATGTATCGTTTATAAATACATATGACGCCCATCCGGTAAAGTGGTTAGCGACGATGACTGCTGTGCTGTTGGGCCTGGTTTCGAACCCCGGGGAAGACATGGATGTTTGTAAATGTATAGTGCCTTCGCAACATGGGAGTACTTTAAATAGCCGTCGAGCCGCAAGTCCTCTCGTGAGGTTTGTGGAATGGGAAGAGAGGTTGGAAGCCCCTGACCACCCCCAGGGCATTCTCCTACAAAATTGGGGTGAAACCGAGTTAAATCGTTCTGTCACCTGTTTGGTACTCAAAGCTACGACTAACGGCAGGCGTCACTTAGCCCTTTACTATGATGAATTTCGTGGGCCTTAATCTGGCTTTTGCCGATCAGCAGGCATTAGTAATAACAACATAAATACATATAAATACCTAATTATTACATTTAAATACATTTTTTCACAATATAAAATTTTAAAAAGCATAGTATATGGAGATTTACTATAATATAAGTAGCGCCATTGTTCATAAATTGTATAACACACAGAACTATATAGAAGTGTGTATAATATGTACGAAGACACTACTTACCAGTCCAGACACTAGCATATATTTATATCTTTTGTTTTACCTTTTTAAATAAGATATTTTAATTTTTTTTTTTGTTTTATATGTCTCGATAGTATGTTGAAAATAGTTTTTAGCGTAGCACAAAGGACTTCTACTAGGATGAATTTAAGTCTAAAAAAGGAATATGCAAATAAATATTTTGATAGCATTTTTTACAGATCTAGTTTTAGGAATTCACAGCAGGCAACATTATATATACTTTTTTAAAACCATTCACTTTTAAAACAAACTCTTAAAAGTTATGGGAAAAAACATTTTCTGAAGTAAGATTTTATTCTAAATTACATTCGTTCAAAAGTAATGATAATATAAATAAATAATGCACCTGGCAAGAAATTCATGCTGCTTTTTTTAAAAAAAAAGTCTTTTCAGATTTAGTAATCTCCTTTTTTCAAATCTAGTCATATATATATATTCAAACACTGCACAAGGTATCAAAAATAAATGCTTCATTGCTTTTAGCTTTATCTTTCTCTTCACACCTACCCTTTTTTCCCTGTAAAATCGATTCAACATATTTGACATTTTATTATAGATTTAATCAATAAAAGTGTCAGCCTTGTCACTTTAAAACAGAAAAAAAAATTCGAAAAATTTGTACTCTTAACTTGGGTATCTAAGCGTTATATATATATATATATTTAAAAGAACAATGACATCGTCAGTATTTTTCATTTTTTTTCATTTTTTTTTTTCATTTTTTTTTTTAATATTTTTTTTATTTATATATTTATTTATTTATTTGCTTCTTTGAAAGATCGAAATTTTCCAAGTTGTGACATTCAGTAATATTGCATTTTCTTTATTAAATATCATTAGTATAATTACAGCTGTATCTAATCCGAAATTCTACTTTATAATGAATTCCATAAAAGAAAAAACTTTATACCGGCTCCTGAAATTAAGTAGTTATTTATGAAAAAAAAAAAAATTACCGTAAAATCCGGCGTATAATGCGCACTTTTAACCCAAAAAATAAGATCGAAATTTATGGGTGTGTGTTATACGCCGGGTATAAAAATGATAGCTTTAAAAATAAAAAAAGAGATAAGCATAAGAAAAATTAGACCTAAATAAATCGAAATGCTGTTTATTTAAAAGAAATGTCATACCTTATGAACTTAAAGGGTTGTAGTTGTAGAAATATATATACCATTTTGTCAAAATCCTGGGATAATACCTCTAATAAATGGCTTAAAAACTCAATATTATTACTAACGTACATTGTAGATTCTCTCGTAAAAAAAGAGGGTACGCGTTATACGGCGAATTAACCTTAAAATTAAAAATTGCAGTTTGAAAGCATAGGTGTTCGTTATACGCCGGATTTTACGGTAACTGATGTAATTTCAAATTGCGAGCAATTTCTTATAATTCCATTAGAATAATTACAGTTTATTTTTGTTTTTGTTCTTCGCAGCAAAAAATTTAAAAAATATGCATATATTAATACGCCTATTTGAAATATAATTTTACTTTTTTAATGCTTTTTAATACATGAGTTACAAAACTATTTGTCTAGTAATGAATGAATCTACCATTTTTTGATAAGCGTTTTATTTGTTTTCTTTGTATGCGCATTTCATATAATTGGATGGAAAAATATTTTCATACTTCCATGTGTGCAGTTCAATCTCCATTAAGACATATTATATTGCAACTAGAATTGTTATAATTAATTAATATTCTTCATTAAGTTCTTATTAAACTTTTATGTAAATTTTATGCAATAAAAATTTAAATGTAAATCTGTATTTTATTGTAAGCACTTATGTGTAAGAAAGTTCCGCTTCCGTTAATAATTTTAAGATTATATATAGGGAAACAAATGATGTTATGCATTGTATATAACGGGTACTCTAAGTTATGATCTCATGTGAACAAAACTCATTGTCTTGTAAAGTGTGCAAAAACACATGATATAGGCTCTAACCTTTATCAGACTTTTCATTAGTTTTCGTTTAGCGACTCACTTAACACAAAACCGTAGCATACTTATGTAACAACATAACATATGTAACAAAACATATTATTTAAATTGGAAGAATGAATAACAGAAATAGTATGCGTGGATCAAAAAGGAAGAACTACATACACAAAAGAAAACAGAAAACATAAATAAAATATACGTAGACAAATCATAAAAACTCATAGGCACTTTGAAGTTCCATCAATGGAAAGGTCACAAGGACTAACGGGCATGGTCAAATCATCGTCATGTGTGGGATTTGATACATCCACTATGTTTAGAAAATTGACAAAAGTATAAGAACGTTTGGGTTTACTTTGAACCTCGTCCGTCTTTTAAGGTATCCGACTACGTTCGGAACCGTGATTTTAAAAAAGCGCATAAATGGATAATTTTCACGATATTTAGTGTCACTTATATTAGAATACATGTATAAAATTGTTTTAAGGAGATATTGTGACAAAAAATTATTTAAATACAATATTTCAGCAAAAAATTAACTTAGAATAACCTTTTTTCAAAATGTTTTCCTTTTGTGAAAAATGCTTCTATTATAATAATATTTTGCCTGTGTATAGGTCAGACCTCTGTACAGAGGCTCAACGAAGGTTTTTGAAAAATTCACATTATTTTCAGAGTTACCACCAATTGAAATAATTATCGTCATTTTTTTCTTAATATTTCTCCCCTCTGTTGTCATAAAACATAGATAAACCCTCTTCTAAGTTATATATTTCAAAAATTCTAGTTGAGCCTCTGTATAGAGGTCTGAGCTATATACAGGTAAAATATTTTTATAATAGAAGCATGTTTCTCAAAAGGAGAATATTTTGAAAATGGGTCATTCTATGTTCATTTTTTGTCAAAATATTGTACTTAAATAATTTTTTATTGTAATACTACTTTTAAAACAACTTTGTATACATTTTCTAATCTAAGTGACACTAAATATCATAAATATTATCCATTTATACGCTTTTGCAAAATCACGGTTCCTAATGTAGTCGGATACCTTAAAAGATTATTCATCTCGGTTGAAATATCAATCCCTTGCCTCATAATTTTTTTTTAAAAAAATTAAATTAACACTAGAAAGACTGAAACTTAGTATATATATTGCCTTAAAGCAGTCAGATTGACTGCATTGTGAAAGAATAACTAATGTGTAAATAAATTTGTTTAAAATTAATTTTTTATATTATTGAAAGTGTCATACAACAAGTTATTAGTAAATATTAACATTAAAAGAAGTTTTTGTGTACATTAGATGAACTTGGCTCACTTACTGCTCCTTTGAGTGTACATTTCACTCAAAGGTGCAAATTTCCGATACTAAAGTATTTACTCTTTTAAATAACAAATACCAATTTATGTCTCCGTCTATGCAACAATCGAAGAGTACAAGACGTTTGAGAGACACCCTCGAAAAGACGAGAGAACTTAAGCTGATGGTGGGGAACTAGATCGTCATCATGTAAGCTCTCAACAAGTTAAGGGGGAGTTTGAGAGACAAGTGAATGCCTAAGTTGGCAGTTTGCGAAGTCATAGCTCCTCTGCTCATGAATAGCGAGGTTGAGTGTGATGTGCATGACAGGGGAACTGGGGAGCTTCTCAACAGTACTTCTGAGTAATACTGATGTAATGCAATTTAAGATTTCGTAATAATACTTCCGCGATATAAAAGTTTCATGTCAACTGATTGGGTTTCTAGTGCTTTATAAACATTTTTAAAACGTTATTCCCTATACCTAAGGTGACCAGTTTCTTACAATGAAAAAAAAGACGAAAACTTTAAGAACCAATTGCGACTAAATATATGAAACATTTTATTAATTCAATCAAAAACACTCTAATTTCATTTACATCTATTTTAAATATTTACTTAAGGTATCCGACTACGTCAGGATCTGTTATTTTAAAAAAGCGCATGAATGGATCCTTTTAATGATAATTAGTGTCACTTATATTAGACTACATGTATAAAATTGTTTTAAGGACATTTTGACAAAAAAAATTATTTAAATACAATATTTCGGCAAAAAATTAACTTAGAATAATCTTTATTCAAAATGTTCTCCTTTTGTGAAAAATGCTTCTATTATAATAATATTCTGCCTGTATATAGCTCAGACCTCTGTACAGAGGCTCAAATATGATTTTTGAAAACCTCACATTATTTTCAGAGTTACAACCCATTGAAATAATTTTATCGGCGTTTTTTTCTTAAAATTGCTCCTCTCTGTTGTCGTGAAATATTTATAAATCCACTTCTAAGTTATATATTTCAAAAATTCTAGTTGAGCCTCTGTACAGAGGTCTGAGCTATATACAGGCAAAATATTATTATAATAGAAGCATTTTTCACAAAAGGAGAATATTTTGAAAATCGGTCATTCTATGTTCGTTTTTTGTCAAACTATTGTACTTAAATAATTTTCCATTGTAATACTATTCTTAAAATAATTTTATATACATTTTCTAATCTCAGTGACACTAAATATCATAAATATTATCCATTTATACGCTTTTGCAAAATCAAGGACCCGAACGTAGTTGGATATACCTTAAGGTAAATGATATAATTATTCTCATATACTAAAAATTCACTACTGTGAGGTAAGTAATGATGCTAATTTAGAAGCATCAAACTGCTTTGTAAAAAAATAAAGTGGCAGTATACTGCTTTTTAAAGAGTTGTACTATAGTTTACATGAAACAATAACAAAAAAAAAATATCAAATGATAAAAAAAGTACTTACAACGTGGATGATCAGATTACGAATAATCCTTCATTTTCTATTGCTTAACATCTTCAATGGCTTCCATTAGTACTTCATATAATTTGTTTTATATTAGTACAGTACTTCACATAAGGAGAAATATCTTGAAATATTTCAACAAATAAATTATTATACTATATGTTGCAACCGAAGTATTATTTTTTATCCTTGAAAATCATAAATGAGATAGAATTCATGAACAAAATTTTTTTAATTTTTTGAAGCAAAAATAGAGTCTGTGAACCGAAATAATATTATTTTCATTTAGTCTTCTAGTTAATGAAACACATACATAAAAATTGTATCCATTCTACCACCTTTGATAATATATAGATAAATTTTACGGAGCATTCTGAATGTATTTACAAGATAATTTTGCCTTGCCCCTTTTTTCCAGCATATATTAAAATAAAATTGAAATGTAGCTGTTTAATCAAACTACATTGAAGGACTGTGGTATTTAATTTCATAAAGGAAATTGGCCGTAATAGCCTAGTGGTCAAGGTATCGGATCGTGGTTACCTTGTCACGAGTTCGAACCCAATACCACTAAAGGCCCACCGTATAGGGGAGCGATGCACGTTAAATCTGGTGAGAGCTCAAACGTCCTCCAGGTATTGTGGTAATTAGGAGAGCGGGGTGTCAGCTCAGGTGTCGTCCTCGTCACTTGACCATGGTTCAAAATGACAAGGTCCGTCACCAAAAGCCCTCGGGCAGCTGAACAGTGTGATGTTAATATTCACTCACTCACTCACACGGAGCTATTTATATATACAAAATGTAGAAAGCTCTTTATTGTTTCTTCGCTGTACAGATGAGTCCATAGTTCCCTTTCACACTACAACACTCCCTTTTTCAGTCCACTTTGTGCCCTTGCGTTATAAGAATTCTTCCGCTTATTCAAATAGATGAGTGATGACAAAAAAAAGTTGACTGGGACGAAATTGCGTCTTGTGAAATTAACCAAAATGTTATAAGTTAAATGAGTGGAAGACGAATGCTAGAGTGATTTTATAACTAAATGGACTTTAGTCTGATCTTGTAGCGGTGAATTAATTTCGTTTATTTTATGACTAATACACTACCGGAATCAAGCCACTTGCGTTACTTTCAAAACATAATATTTCACAGTTTCAATCTAAAAGAATCAAAAAGTTGATTCTTCTGCTTATTTCTGAAAACGAGACAACACTTTTTTCATGTAAGAAAACATTTTAGAGGCAAAATATATTTGAGATAAACTCCCTGAAATAATTTTAGTGTAAAAATGCCAATACCTTTAATTTTATCCCATTTTGGGGTTTCCCATTTGGTAAGTTTTCCATTTTTTACAATGAATATATAACACATATTCCAAGGAAATTTTTTCCCGTATATTAATCAAAATATTCTAAGAAATTGCATCACTTAGAAGAATGAACAATTACATTCTTTTGAGGCAGTCAATTTTTTTGAAATCAGCTTTTACTATTAAATTCTTATAAATTGTGTGTGTTAAAAAATACTCTTGAAAAAATCATAAAGTTTGCTTAGAGAGTTCTTCATTTAGTTTCTTTAATGGTTATCATTATTTGTTTCAGAAGTAAAAATGTGAATAAGTCTTAATGGGAAAAGGTATATCAGAAAATACATTCCTTTTATTAACGTGTGTTTCTCTTCTTTCATGAAATACACCCTCTTCATAAAAGCAATACTTAAGAAAAAAAAATCAATCGTAGTTGTTGTTTCAAATAATTATTACTCTCTTACAGAAGTTCACAACTTCACGAAAAGCCCTCGTGCAGCTGGGATATTCGTGCGACATTAATATTCATTCACTCATTCAAAGGAAAATGTTGCATTCTGAATGAATAGTTATGATAATGATGTAATCAATCCCGATATGAAAATCATTCCAGAGAAAAAAATGCATTATATGCCGCTAAAATGTTTTTTCTTTGTTAAAAAAGGTCTATTTCGTATAATGACATTTTAGTGTTTTACTTATTTTAAAGCTTTTTGGAGCAGATATGATACATAAAATTAAGTTCATGCAAAAGTATTATATAACAAACATATTATTTATATTGTTCTTTTTCTTTCAAAATTAAAAATGATTCATCCTTTTTTTTTGTTTTGTTTCTTGTAGTGTTTAGTTTCAATACTCGTTTTTGTAGCTCAGATTTCAGTTTAAAATTTAAGATGAATAACATAGAAAGTGTTTGGAAAATAACTTCAGCTATCTTCATATTAATGATAGAACAGAGAATAATTTATTTCAAAGCAAAACAAAGCAATCAACTTAAAAACAAAAGTTCAGTAAAAATGAAAAAATAAACAGATAATACAAATAATATAAATAATTTCTTTTTTCCCATTATAATATTTTTTTTTTACATAGTGCAAACATTTTAATGATGCAAACATAGGGAATATATTTCACACATATATCATTTGCCTCCAATCAAGTTCTTTATTTTATCGAGTAAAATTAAATTTATTTTTTAAAAATAACTTAATAAAATTAGTCTATTAATTCTTGTAAGCAATTCTTAAGATAAGCGATACCATTGCATATTCTTTATTTAACATATAAATCTCATGTACCGCAAGTTATCGAATTGTACTCAGATAAAGCTCTTCTTTTTTTTTCTTTCTTTTTTCCCCGAAACAGTTTCCCAACAACTCCAATCCTTCACATTGGAAACCCATTTTTTATGATAAAGCAAACTGGTCATGAAGTAATGAAGTCTCCAATTTTCTGTTACTTCCGCGGTACATTGTTGAATTTGCTCTAAATTACCAAGCTTGCTAACCTTATAAATCTCGATTCAATAACCGAGCTCATTTATTTAGCTCGAAATTATGTCTACTTTTTTACCCCGCCCCCCCCCCTTTGTAAATTCTGTATTTTATCATTTTCCTTTTTTTAACATTTACAATTTTTAAGCCAGAAATATTCAGTATTTTTGTATTTTGTAACCTTAGTCGTTTATTTCAGCTGATGATTTTTAATGAATGAATTCTAGACTCAGAACAAGCACACAAAAGTGTTTATTAACTAAATAATGTCTTGGTCATGAAACTTCGAAATCGATAATATGCAATAAATAAATATATATCTAAAATACAAGTTCATTTTCACACAAGTAATACATAAATATCCTCACTTTAAAATTAAATCCTTAGTCTACATTTCTAACGCGTCTAAATTATTTAATTAGTAAACTTTCTTACAGTCTTATAAGATACAACAAATAAATTGTTATGAAGTTTCTAAAAAATTTCTATCTTTTTAAAAGAACTTAAAGCCTATAATTTTATATATGAGACTACTTGAAATAAAATATAGCCAATCAAACATTTTGAGTAGATAGTAGTGAATATTATCCATTGAAAAACAATTCATACTTTTTCGTCATGAAAGGTTAAAGGCTTTGAGTCATTTTAAAATAATATATTTTTAACCAATACTTCATGTTTACCAACTACATAAAATGCTTAAAATAACTGAAGTATAGAGTTTGATATAAATTGAAAGTAATTTTTTAACAGAGGGAAAAAAGGCTTTAAAAGTCATTTTGCATGAACTATTTCGATATATATATATATATATATATATGGGAGGGATGTTTCTCTATGTCTTCATGATTGCAAGATTGAAACGTATTTTTTTTTTCATTGTCTGAAATTTATCATAATTTTCTCCACATTTTCTGAGATTATATTTTATTTTAAATAACCACAAACAAAATTAGTAAAAATGCAACGAAATAATTCTACAAATAATTCTGAATTAGTTTAATACGATATGCAATTTAAAATCCAAATTTAGCTATTTAGCATTTACACAGCTCTTATATAATTTGAGTTTCTTCTAAAAATATACTACTTGCAATACCTTTTTTTACCCATTATTCTTTGGAAATGAAAAAGAAAACTTAATGTGTTTAGGTACATTTCATTCTAAAATATCAAAATTAAATTCCCTTCATTCTTTTGTGGAATTTATTCAAGTCACAACTGTAAAAATATTTTACTAAAATATTCGTTTTTTTCGGTTTCATTCTCAATTCTAGGCTTAAAAAGTAATTAAAAAAGGATAATTTCTACGCTTCTCTTCAAGTTCCCCCCCCCCCCTTTGTTCCATGGTTCTGCAATTTAATTACAGCCTATACTACTTTAATTTCCACAGCCACAAT
>BMAV01006564.1:0-117097 GCA_019973955.1 Trichonephila inaurata madagascariensis | reverse complement strand
GTGTATAGGTCTGCAATGGTAAAAATACCAATCAAGCCCCATTGGGGGAAAAAGTATTCATGCCAGGACTTTAAACTATGGTATACGTATTTGCCTCTTTTATGATGTTTTTTCAAACCGGGTTCGAACCACCAATTGCTCAATTTTTTCTTCCGTCCCAGATTTTTTCATTCATTACTTTTCAAATATATTTTAAATTTTAAAAATACTATAAAAAAAGACAATTCGTAAGTAATTAATCTTTAAGATAAAATTCTTAAAAATACTAACTTTTCTCGAAATCTGCGTAAATCCAAAAATAATGATACATACTTTCTGTGATGTATCGCCAACCAATAAAAGTTATAGAATTTGCCAATAGTAATCCATTCATTCTTTCTAAGATTTACGATACCTTACGAGAGAAAAGAAAGAAGCGGAATGGTAATTGGCTCCTGAGGTGTTCAATTTGCCTCTCTCGCCAAAAGAAGTATTGCTTGTAACGGTCGCAATGGGCCATTAATTCCTTACGTTATTACAGCCTTATTTAAATCGTTATTAGATTGTCTGAAGAAAGTGTGGTGGGATCAGTCATATTTCTTATGTAGTCGGATACTAAGTTAAGTTGCATTTACATAATCGAATTGGAATTTTTGATTTTAAAACATTTTGAAATCTGTTAATTTTTTCGCTATTATATATATTTCATTTATATAATATAATATAAATGAAACACAAACTGTTTAGAAAAACAAGACCTCAATGGCGAACATAAAAATTAAAATAAATACAAAGTCTTATAAAATTAGAAAAAAAAGAAAATTAAAACTAAGTGCAGCCTCTGACTTAGGACCGATAAGTGGGGTTAAACTAGTTTGATGGTACCAACGTTCCCATTATTGCAACCAACTTGGTACGCTAAAATAAAAGTATACAATTTTATAAAATTCAAAAAGTTTTAAAGTTAAAATTTCAAAAAGTAAGATATTTGCCACCGTATTCTTTATAATGTTATGGGGTAAAAATATTAAATTTCTAAAATAGCTAAGTGCACTATATATTTTAACTACTAAATATCAATAAAAATATACCCATTATTAAACTGAAAATATCCAAAAGCACTAAGAACTCCAAAATTTAAAAGTTAAATTTGAAAACGTCGTATACTTACCATTGCAAGATCTCAAGAAACATCACATTAATTATTATATATATAAAAGGGGTACCCGGGTGGGAATGGTGGAAGTGGGATGGTTCGGGCCGTGGTTTTGCCTTTTCCCGGGTTTGGTGAAAAAGACTCGCCGTGTAGGGCGGGATGCACGTTAAATCTGTCGAGGCTGAAAAGTCCCCCCGTTGGTGTGGGGGTAATTAAAAGGGGTCCAGCTCATGTCGTCCCCGTCATTTTTACCATGGTTCAAATCGTGGTCCGTCCCAAAAACCCCCGATGAACATGCGACGTTAATATTCATTCAATCAATCAATAATCAATCAACCGGGTGGGAAATTTTTTTCTGATCAGGGGGGCCAAACGCGGCCGCCAGTACGTAAGCTTTGGGCCCCCCGACTCTTTTAAAAATTTTTTTCATCAGGTTTTAAAGTTTTCATTTTGAAATTTTTTGAGGATAAATTTATAATGTTTTAAATCTAAAATGTATTTGGTTGTTACCCCGTTTTTTAAAATAAACCTTTTTTATAATAGAAATGTCCTTTAGATTAAAATAGATTTTTTTTTTTATAAAACAGTTCATTTGATTTTAATATAATAAAAATTAATTTTTAATAAATTCGAAAACTTTTGCATATCCTTTACTATGGATGGTTCGTTCTTTGTGTGCGACTTGCATTTTTCCTTTTTTGTTTGAGTCCCCCAAAAACCAAAAGCAGTCAGAATTTTTTTTAATTTTTAAAAAAAATATTCAGACGTTAAAGATAAAACTTAATTTTTTGCGAATGACACAAATCAAATTTTAACGATGGTAACGAAAAATCTTTTAAAAGGGGCCTTGATTTTCAGGAAAATGGCAACTGTAAAAAATTTTTTAAACATTATTTTATCATTACATTATTATTTATAAAACATTTTATATTTTATGTTATACATGAAAAATGAAAAAAAAATCATTATTCTGTATTAAAATTTTTCCCCCAAAAATGTTTTTGTTTTAAACTTTTAATACATAATTTATGTGCCCCGCGGAATTATAATGTTTTTTTTGAAGTGGCCCGATAAATTTTTTTGGACACCCCCTCTAGATCATATGGAATTTTTTTATGTTGAAAAGTTGCATTTGAGACAGTCTTTTGTTGATTGATACTCCCAATTTAAAATTTTTTGAAAACGCAAATATCAATATGGACGACACAAAACACAAATGCACAAGTGCGCAAAAATAAACAAGATTGGGGGGGTTTTTGAGTCTCAATTTTTTTTATGAAACGGCAACCGGAAAATTCCCAAAATCTATAGTTCCCGGGGGCTTTGATTCGTGAAAAATATCTACGATGATGTTTTGAATTACTTTAAATTCCCTTTTAAATTTTTTAAAAACCGTAAAATTAAATACCTTTAGGGGAAGCCCTTAATTCCTTACGCGCGAATCGAAGGGTCGGCCAAAAAAAAAGGGTTTAAGTAAATTAAAAGGGAAATTTTTACAAAATTTTAAAAAAAATGATGTAATGTATAATTTTTGATGGAAATTGCTGTAGTTTATATTAATTTTTTATTGGAAATTTTTGAACAAAAATTTTTTTTTACGTCAAAATTTTCCTGCAACAAAATTAATAAAGTATTTTTTTATTGTAAAAAAAATTTTTGAAATAAAAAAATTGATCAACTGATCGTGTGTGAAAATCAAAAACGATTTTTTAATTTAAAAGTCGCATATTTTAATTTCGTAGTATTTTGATAAACTTATATTTAAGAATGAAATAAACTAGTGAGAGAAATCCACTGTACCCCTAACTGCAATTTGCGGAATCAATACCATGATGTAACTACATTTTCTGAAAAGTTTGTAGAAGAGGAAGTTGGATATAACAATAATAAACTTGATAGAAGATTGTGGAAGATGAAAAGTGGAGTTTTTTGAAGATAAATTTTCTCTTGAAAAAAGAATTTTTTGGAAAAATATTAATTCCCCAACATTTTCGTTTTTCTTTATGTTTTCGACATTTTTATTCTCTCTCATTCGTATTCTCTAGATTTTCGAAATATCTGAGGATTTTTAGTGAGAAGAGGGTAAAAAAAACAACAAACAGTAAGTAGAGTTCACGATCTCAAATTTTAAGTTCAAGATTTTAATCTTTTGCTTCCTTACATGCATTTATTTCTCACTGTCTGAGCTTCTTCTTTCCCAGTTAAACACACATATAGAAATAAAAACTTTTAAAACTGATTTTTATACTTGAATTAAATCTTATGCAAAATTATTAAAAACAATTCTACCGGAAAGTGATATATCTTTTTCTCTTGCTGTATCTGAAAGATCATCATTACAATAAAATTTGAATAAACTGCTTTAAAAAATGGAAAGTATGGAATTACGTTTAAATTTGGTTATTATTAGTAACTGAAAACATACTAGAATTAAATGAATGATTTTATAAAATAAAACATTAAAACTTTGAATATTTTAAAATGCGATACAAAAAAATTCCGGCAGTACTGGTATGTATAGATTGGATAAGCACTTTGGGTTTTTCGAACCTTTATCTCTTGATATTTAAGTTTGATGATTTGGCAATGCTTCAAATTGCCAATTTTAAAAATAAATATTTAGATGCTAAAATACTATTATTGCACATTATGATTGGGAAAAGAATTACATTAGATGTCTAAAATTGCATGAAATGTGAAGGGGTTAAAGTTAAGCGAAAATAACAAATATACACATCTTTGATAGTGTGGGAGGGGCGAGTTTCGTGCTAATCCAGTTGCAGCAAATGAAATCCATGCGAGATGAAAAAGTTAGGATGCATTGGTGACGAGAGGAGTTTTTATGTGACATTGACCAGAATGTCCAAACTATTTTACATTAAATTTTACCAAATGTACCATACAAGAAGAAATGTATGATTCATTCCGCGAAAATCTCTCTCTTATATCGCCAGATATATACCAAAAATTTTGATCCCGAATTAGAAAAGTACAGTAATCCAGATATAATTTCCTGCGTATAAAGATTTTAAGTAACATATACCGCTCTGAATAGAAAACCCAAATGTCCTGTATACATTGCAGTTATGTATTTGAATCTAATTTAATTCAACTGATTAAATTTTCATATAAATCAAAATTTACGGAATATATAAAGACATCATTTTCTCCTCAGAAGGGCGTTTCTCGAGCTCATTGTATTTGGGAATTGTCCTTTTATAATCTAGTTTTAATCTTTATCATTTACATGGTATGTACCGTTCACCATCTTCAATCGGGATTTATACATTTAAAGATTATAAATGGAATTTAGAGAATGTATTCAAATGTCTAATGATATAAATTTAAAGGACGCTTTTCTCTTTCGTCAATCTAACAATCCTCGAAATTGATCAGGATCCAATAGAATTGTAGATTTGAATTATGTCCTAGTGCATTCAAATTCTATCACTGGTGACTGTATCTTCAATACCTCCCATGAATTGTTTTGAGAGTTTTAACTGACAGGAACGCGTCATGAAGATACATCTAAAACCGTATTTGTGACTCATGCATACATGCAAATGCATTTATACATCCATGCGAAGATTAAAATATTCCTACTGGTGTGACATTTTTTTCGGTCCAAGAATTTATAGAATCAATAAAATAATAAAAAGTAACACATCAAACACAATATATGAAATAATTTTGTTTTTTCTCTAGTGTATGATTCCCATACCCTAAGTATGGAATTCCAGTCTAAGTGACCTGCAAGGGGTCCAATGTCAGAGAAAAATAATTTGGGGGTCCATGAGATGCTTAATGGGGTTATGATGGTGGTTCTCCCATTAAAACCAAATCATGATTTTAATTTTAAAGAATATTTAGTCAAGTGGAAACCAGATTTTATCTATTTAATAGATTTATTTACTAATTTTAATTTAAAGGTTAATTTGCAGCCGGCGAAGGTGACAGCATAAATTTTGCTTAAAAACAAAGGCAATTTTGGGGCTTTAAAAGACGTACCTTGTTATATTTATCACGAATTGGCGGAATTATGTGAGAAAATTTTAATTATTTTCCAGCGAGAAGAAGTTTTAACCTTAGTTGCCAAACCCAAAACAAAAAAAGAAAAGGTGGGTGGGGTAGAAATAAGGTTTCACGCTACCCTACCGTAATGAGGAGATTTAGCGTTTAAACCTGGACAGAATTGATTCCCAAATGTTTAAGTGTCTGTTATTGAAGCCACCAGACTTATTCCACCCTTTAAAAGCATTTGTTTGTTGCTTGGTTTATTTTATGTATTAATTCTAATGTAATTTTAATTTAATTAACATATGTTTTTCTTGGAGTTTTAAAACATTATACCACTCTCATTTAGAAATTTAAATCGTTTAAAGTAAGTATTCACAATAGCTGTCAAAAGACATTTAAATTCATAAAATTAAAAAAATCCTATCTTAGGTAACTCAGTCTATCCCAAACCGAAAAAACATGGCAAGGGGTCTATATGGTGACAAAGTTTGGGAACTTTGCTTTAGTGGTTTAGAAAAATTTGTAATCATTTTGATACCGATCGTATTACTAATTGTTTTAGGGGACATGTGTGGTAAATGAATTTACACAAAAATTTTTTAATTTAATGATTTTTATAATTTTTGGTAATTTTTTTGATTGAAAACGTATACCAACCTCTTTGTTCCATGTACCTTTGTCAGCAACAATTGAAAAATCTTTCCAAGTATTAGGCAATAACAGGAAAAAGCCTTAGCATTTTAAAATGAAGGCAAACTAATTATTTTATCTTTCCGACATAATTCAGTTTAAAGTTTTCATTTGTGCCGTTGGGATGTGAATAAAAACAAACGTTTTTAAACAGAGCTTTCTAAATTCGATGAGTTTGTAGCTATACAAACAATTTAGGTTAAAAATTCTGGGATTAGGATTTGCTCACCAAACGTACCTGTGTCCCTTACATAGTTTTTCTATTCCTAAAGTAGAATATTGCCGGGGTTTAAGTGTAGTTTTTATTCATATTAATCATAGTTTCACCTAAAAATGTAAGATTGAATAAATGTTTTTATTGCGTAAATTATCTGCAATTCGTACTTGATGTATGCCTGCTAAGCCGCCCTCATATAAAAATTTGAATTATTCTGAATAATATATTTAATTATGCAGGTAAATACTGCCAATTCATTATGATTAGTTTTTGAAACACCCAAAACGATATTAAACAAAGAAAATTTTGAAGTTATTAAATTGGCAAATGAATCATAATATTTGAAATTGACTACCATTTAAATGCCGTCAAAATACGAATTTTTTTTTGGAAAGTTTTAACTGGAATACATCATAACTATTTTTAATTTTCCTCTTGCATTGTGTCGTTTTTAGCTTGATCTTTTCCCATAAGTTTGCAAAGCTCTATTTAATAGCCCCTATGTTATGAAATCTCTGAATCAGTGACTTGAATTTCGTGGATGAATGCAGAAATCATCAATATCTAGGACAAAAACATTCATTTCTCTATCTTTTCCGAAGCAACATCTTCTTTCTTTCCCCTCTTCATACAAGTCCATCCGAGAATGAGCACAAAGCTAGGCCTAGAAAGAAAAAAAATTGGACCCGTTTTCTATTGTTCGGTAAATGATCTGTAAAATAGATTGTGCCATTTTGAAAATTCTGAGAAAGAGAATGCAAAAATTGTTAAGCAGTGGTTTCATGCTAGTATTCCTGTCGAAAGTTTTTCCAAACGCAGCTTCAAAAAGATTGAAGCAATATATGAAATCTGTCAGAAGTAGGAAATCGAAACACTTGCTAAGTTATGGTACTTTTCATTTGGAAATAAATTCTTTCTCCTTAAAGGTTACAAATAATAAAATATTTCTAAAGTGACTGTTTTCTCTTTCATTAAACTAGAATTTTAAACGGCGCGAGTGTTCTTTAATAGTAAATGGGGATCCAAAGAAAATATTTTTAGTATTTCGATCAAATTTTAAATATTTTTATTGGTAGATCTTTTGAAAATAAATGTGTATAGGACTTTTGCCATCTCTGAGTAAGACCAGAGGATAAGATCGCATGTTTGATTCTTTATCTCATCTACTGAGTTTAGAATATAGTGCCCCTGCTGTGCTGGTTTCATATGAATATTTTACCCCACCACAATAAAACACCTTGGTACTCCTGAGCTATTGCCAATTTCTTTTACGAGTGTATGAAAATATTTACTCACTCCTAACATTAAAGCTAATTCCATTTCCTATTTAGATTTTTAAATAATCATGGTACGTGTTTATCATAAGTACACAGATTTAATCTCAATTGCTTTAGGGTCTAGTGGAGATGCAAAACTTTGCATTTCACTACTTTTTACACTGTAGATTTCCATACACATAAGGTATCCGACTAGGTTGAAAAAGTGCTTTTTAGGTGTTTGGTGTTTGGGTCACATTAGGGAAAAAAGAAATTAATTATTGAGGAATTAACTAATGTAACCCCCTCAAGTTATTTAGACTCTTCCATATAACAGTAAAGAGACTATCGCGCTCTCTGGCGAACAGAACAATCTTCAGTGATGGCTGTTTCGGAACTGTAAGTGATGTTTGAGCAAGCGCTCCGATCCCTTTCACCTCATGCCTGTCAATCCGTTAGTTCTCTAGTTATGTATGTAAATGTGTTTGTTTTATCTAATAAACGTAAGTTTTAATAACTAGTGGACTTAGTAAAGAACCCTTCCCCGTCTGTCCCTTATCATTTGGCTCCCACCACGTCATACTAATATTACAAACCAGAGGGTTTTTAAGTTCTTTTTGTAAAGCATTTACTTTATCTAACTAATAAAAATATTGTTTTTAATTCGTTTTTGAAATTAAAACTTTATGATAATTTTTGTGCACGAAAACGGATATCTTCAAACAATCCAATCAAAATGCAATGAAATTTATAACATATATGCTTATGCGGGGTTCCTTCAGAGTGTAACAAACCGCAGGTTTTAGCGACTGCTACACTTAATCACATTTTACTGCCATTTTAGCTTAGAACATGCAGTACTTTGACGAAAATCATGACCCATCAAATTTAAATGCTAATAAAATATTTATTTCTTTTTAAAATATTTTTTATCCTGTTATGTTTTATTAATCTCCAGAGGGATCTAAAGAAGTATATCATCGACGTTAAAATTGCATATAATGTGCAATTTATTTTATTTCTATCACGTTTCTTTTTAACTTAAAAAAAAAATTTTGGCAATTTTCCTAAAGATACCTTTTTTTTTTTAAAAAAAAAGGCGATACATGTTAGTTAGCTGAATAGTTAAGGACTTTTTAAGCCTGCTTTATGTTCTTTTAAAACAATAAATTATTCAGAAAATCACTTTTTGAAAATTTACCCCTGAACCTAGTCGGATACCTTAATAGCACCAAAAATTGCTGATATACTGCTGGTCACCTTTTTTTGCTTTTTACACTCTCAGATTGCGTTGAAATCCACCAGATTCTTCAATTAAAATAGTAAAAGGATTATATGTTAAATAGAACTAAGCCTTATACGTACTTTGATCCGAAAGTTACGGGACAAGGTGTAGAAAACCTTACTTTGAATAGTCTGAAGCCCTGGAAGTACATCCACCTTTAAGGTAGTCCCTTTGGGCGAGCCGTATCGGCAGGCTGAAAGTGGTATAGGTATCGGACTCCCCGTGGCTTCTGCCTTGTCGAGTTCCGAGCCCACTACCACTAAAGACCCGTCGTAGGGTAGCGATGCACGTTAAACCGGTCAAGAGCTGGAAATGTCCCTCCGCTGGTGTGGTGTGGTAGTTAGAGAGGGGTGCCAGCTCAGGTGTCGTCCACGCCGCTCATCCGCGGCTCCAAAATTACGGTCCGTCGCCAAAAGCCCTCGTGTAGCTGAACAGTGCGACGTTAATATTCAATCAATCAATGGCGACGATACGCTTCTGCCAGCGTTCGTATAACTTCTGGAAGTACAGCTGGAAGCCGTTTTAGCAACCCTGTAAGGTGATGTTTGCTCCTTTCACCTCGCCAACTGATGACACAAAATGGCGTCCCTGTAAACGTCTTTTCATTGATGGAAAATAAATGTCCCCTTTTTAAGTATGGTGGGGGAGGGGGAAACACTTTAGTGCGATTTTTGGGGGGAAAAAGTTTTGGTGTTTTACCGGTTGACGTTTAGTTCAACGCTGTTCAAAAAAAAACTGTTTTTACAAAAGAAGTCAAACCGTTGGAAGATAACAGCTAGCGTGGGGTTTTTTTACATCAAACAAACCCAACTGGCAGGTGGGGAAGGGTTGAGTTTTTCCCCGGATTTAAATTTAATCTTACTTTCGTGAAAAGCAACGCCCCATTTCCCAATTTTTGACATATGCTAAAAAAAAATAAAACTGTTTAATTATCAATATCATTTTATTGTGGTTAAATTAAAATTTTTTGCAAATTTTCTTTTTAAAGCAAATTTTAAACTAATTATCTCGACATTTTTTTAAATTTTTAAAAAGTTTATGGTAACAAATACCCCCTGTATATGTTTTAAAAACCTTTTTATCAAATTTTCCAATTTTAAAGAAATTTTGTTCCTGCTTTATTTATTCTTGACTTTTGGGTAACCTTTGAAATTCAAATGAATTTGTTTGCAAAAAATTTTTACCCAGAAACGATGGAACCCAAAAGTTATCGAAAGAGTTTAAAATTTTTAAAATTTTTAAAGATTTCTGATGGGGGAAAAAATTCTTTTAATTTGTTTTTTTATTTATCTGAATAATTTTTTTTTTTTAATATGGGAATTCAAAGATCATTTCGTAAAATTCGTCCAAAAACCCCTTTGAATGGGAAAATAATTTGTGGGTTTTTTTGAGTTTTATTTTTTTCCCTTTCTTTTCTAAAAAGATTTCGTTAATGGAAATGGGAATCTAATAAAATTTGTAGTTCGAATAATGTTTTCTGTCGACTTGCCAAAGAATCATTTGCTTATTTTCATGGTTATTTATCGATAATATTAAAAGTGTGATTTAAAATTTCCTTATTTTTCATTATATATACTTTGTTGAATAATATATTTAAAATAAATAGCTTGTTTAAAATTTCCATCAACCTTTTTTAAAAAAGCCGTAAAAGCTTCCAAAAAGTTTTTTAAAATTTTTATTTTCATTTTCCAGCCTTTTAAGGTAATTTTTGGAAAAGTTTTCTCGTTTGGCTTAAAAGTATTAATTTTTATATTGAATATAATAAAATTTCCAAAAAATTTTTACAAAAAGGTTTTTTTTTGTTTTTAATCTCTTGTAAGGTTTTCATTGCCCCTTATCGCTTTTGCAAATTCCCCAAAAAGAAATAATTTTTTAAATTTTGGGAAACCCAAGATTGGACGTGTATTACATAACCCCTTTCCCCCTTCGGGAAGGTTTTCGAGATGAAAACACCCCCCTTTCCCCCCGGGGGTCTTTGTTTGAAAAACGCACGAATTCCTACAAAAAATTTTTTAAATTTTAATCTTTTTTTTATCCCTTCGAATTCGGGAAAAATAGGTCTAAATAAATAAATATTTTTTAAAATCATCAAAAGTTATTTACCCCAACTTGTTATTTTTGATCTTTCATAATTTAACTCTATAGATTTACAGGGGATTTTAAAATATGGATAAATTTTTTCATTTGTTAAAAATTTGGATTAAAAAAATTTAATTTTTCGGGGGGAAATTTTATTTTAAATTTTTAAAAAGTCGGGGTTATTTATTTTTTCTTTCCGGGTTGAAGCCTATGAAAAAAAAAAAAAACAAAAAAGAAGAAAAAAAAGGAAACAATTGTTTTTTAATATTTTACCAGGGTTTATGTTAAAATTTTGTTAAACGACACATAAATGCATAGTTCAGACCCCACTACCAACATGGTAAGGGACCGAAGCTTGAGGTCAAGTTAACGGACTCTTGGCCCCGGGGGTACGAGTTCAAATGTACCAAAGATCCCCGTGCTAGGGGGCGTCACGTTAAATATGTCGAAACTCAAACGTCCCCCCTTTAGGGGGGTGAAATTTACAAAGGGGGAGCTCGGTGCGTCCCCCAGTTGATCGAGGTTCAAAAACCCAGGTTCGTCGCCAAAACCCCCGCTTGTTTTTAAGTGTGAAGTTAATATAACTTACTCCTCGGGAATTGGTTTTTGAAATGCCAGCATCGTAGGCGTTTTTTAACGAAAATTTTCCCCGGTGCGAGTTCGGGCTGTAGGCAGGGTGTTTCGAACTACCTAAAAAAAATATGTTTAAAACATGCATTAATATGTCCCTTTTTCCTTTTTTTTTAAAGGCAGGGTATCTATCCTTCCGGCATTGGGTTTGTTCATGATCCCAAATTGGCTCAATAACTTTTTTAGGTCCCTTTCCCTTTGTATTTTCGGTTTACCCACTAGACTCAGAAAGATAAAACTGAAACAATACAGTTCTTTAAAAAGTAATTTTGAGTTTTGAACTTGTTAAATTTTTTTTTTTTCCTGTTTTAAAATTGTGAATCCCTGACAAAAAAAATTTAAAAAAAACAATCTACTAATCGTCTAAAACCGAATAGTGCGGCGTTAATTTTACCCCAAAATGGTCTTTTAACGTTGGGCCCGCACATTTATCCTTTTCCTTTATCCGAAAAAACGATAGTTTACATAAACCAAATTTTGTACCCCCCTTTTCCGCGTGATTGGAGAACGGCATGAAAAAACAAAGTGTGGGGAAAATTATGGTACCATGTTGAGTCGAGTGTAGCGGGTACCAAAGTTTCACATAGAACACTTGTAAGTATGTAAATAAAACTCTTGAATTGTTTGTAACTTGCTTTCAAATGTTCTTTTTTGCTGTATTCATCTTAGTTCTTTATCAGAACCCAAAAAACCCAATAATTTTGAATAACCCTTTTAAAAACGTTTTTTTTAACTCTGTTTTGAATGACTTGATGGTTTTTTGACGCGTGGGATCTAATAGACTAAAAATAATTTATTGGAATTACATAGTTTTAAAAAAATTATCAGAAAAAATTTGATTTAAAAATTTTTTTAAATTTTTCAATTCCCATTACCTCCTCTCTATATTTATTTTTATATTTTCTTGTTCAAATTTTCATCTTTTAAAAAAATACTTTTTTTCTTTCCCAAAAGTTAAAAAATTTTTTTTAAAATTAGTGGGTGAAAACTTGATTTAATACAGTTTTTTCAAATATTAATTAATTAAATTAAATTTATTACGGTTTTTTTAGCCATTGATTCGTCTCCAAAAAGTAACTGTTAAAAAACAAAAGTTGGCGTCAAAACCGTTTTTTTAGCAAACAAACGGGTGTGCATTTTACAACAATGCAGACAAATCATCCTTTTTTAATTCCTACTTTATTATTTTCCTTTTTATATATATATATATATTATATATTTTATTAAAAAAAAATTTTCAACTAATAAAATACTTTTTTTCATCCTTTTTAAAAATTTTTAATTACTTAAATTTTTTATATTTTTTTTAATAAGAAAAATCATTAAAAAAAAAATATTTTTAATTTTTTTTTCTTTTAAAAAATCTTTCCAAAAAATGTTTTTTAAATTATTTATTCAAAAAATTAAATTTTTTAAAAAAAAAAAAAAAAAAATTCTTTGAAAAAAAAATGTTTTTTTTTTTAAAAGAACCCCATTCTCTCATTTGGGGGCCCTTTAGCTCTTTTAAAATTTTTAATTCGGAAGAAAAATTTAAATCCTTGCCTTCTGCGTTGGCCTGAAATGTTACATTAATTCTCGGAGAGAAACACAGGAGTGGTAATAAAAGAACCGAAATATATTGCATTCCCCAATCTTGTAAAATCTTATGAGTTTCTTTTTATTTTTTATCTCTTGCGGAAAAAAAACTGGAATAGGAATAGGAGCTAATTTAAAAGTCTAATGCTCCCCAACCGGTATTTACCTTGATTTCCATCCTCGCTGAAAAATACCTAGTGTACCGGAAAATATACGACACTTTTCCCGAATTGTGTATTTGCAGTAGCGATACCTAAAATTTGCACACTTGAAATTCTTAAATGTTTTCTCGCCAGTTTGAACTTCTTAATTACAGTTTCACTTTTCGCTTAGTTTGCGTTTAGTCCAAACGCATTACTCGCGCTTGTGTATTTTGGGTACTTTTCAAGAATCATTTAATTGTTTTCTTAATGCTATGCTGCAAAAATGTTTTCCTAGAACCGTTCGACTGTTTTCTTAAATCTATTTGATCGAATTTCATTATTTCTCGCTATCATAACAGATTATTATATTAATTTTTTAATAGTTGTGTTCTTTTTCTGTGGATTTATTGCTGAAATATATTTTTTGTCGAACAGTTTCACTCTTTTAGTCATACAATATATATATATACTAGCGGTCCCGATAGACGTTGTCCTGTACACACGTCTTAAATCCGAAAATTACAAACTTTTTTGAATAAGTTGTAACAAACTGGACTGTTTGAATGAAATTTTTTTTATAAAGAAAGTTATATTACAATACCTGACATCATCACATGTACAGTTACCACAATTCGACCTATTGATTGTGTGTAGTATATATTTACTGTGAATTAAGTTGAATATAGAACCTACTCTGAATAGAACTTAAACTTGTTTAGATTAAGAGTATAAAAGATAAAACTCGAGCTATTTTCATAACAGGTATATTTTTTTAATGCAAATAAATAAATTTATCGTAATGCTATTGAATGTACAATGTTTTTGGTTAATCCTTGAGGGGTATAAACAAACAAATGCGATGGTTTGCCAAACCTCGGACATGCAACATATAATTGGCCGTGCGAAAAACAAGGATTTTCTAAATCTAAGCCACAAATTGTCATTGTTTAACCCTGTGACGTATTAATGGTCATAGCAAATACCAAGCGAATTGCAAATTGCAAAGATTTGAATGGGTAGGTGAGTCTAAAAGAATCATTGGGATGCGTGGTAGAAGTACAACTTCATCTTGAAGTTTTGCCGCTCAAAATAGTGGCCTCAAGAATATTGCCCACTATTTTTTATGAACAATCGCGCGCTCTTACATAATTTTGGCGCATTTTTAACTAATTGCGATATCGGACCGAATTGTGAATCTAAATCATTCTCGAATCCACTTGAACCCACACAAAAAATATCCAAATCGGTCCAGCCGTTTAGGAGGAGTTCAGTCACATACACACGCACAGAAGAATTATATATATAAGATATATGCTGTATTGTGGCGAAATGAATAATCTTTCCGATACTGTAATTATTTTTTCTGATTTTGATAGAAAAATTAGACTACAATTTTAAAAATGGCGAAAATATCGGAAAATTCTCCCTCTCTTTTTTTTCTTGACGCGCATTAGCAGAATAAACAGCACACAGAGGGAAAACAATTATGCGTTTTAAGGTTTTTAATTAATATCTTTTTAACTAATTGCGATATTGGACCGAATTGTGAATCTAAACCATTCTCGAATCCACTAGAACAGACACAAAAATTTCTTTAAAATCGGTCCAGCCGCTTAGGAGTTTAGTCACATACACACTCACAGAAGATTTTTATATATAAAGATATGAATGCTATTTTCTTTGATTTTTCATGCAGTGAAAATCGTTTAACACGAAACTGACTGGAATATTATTTTTCGTGTTAAGGGATATTGGAATAAAAAAACCAAATATTCAACAAAATTAAGTTCATTACATATATATGTATATATGCATGCATTTCATAAAAATCAATGAAACAAAAACATTCTCAAGAACTTCTTGAAAATTTTGTATTAAATTTCATTTTTTTTTAAAACCAAACATTTATTGAGTTTTTGGAAAATAATCTGATATTTTTTCATTGTCTTTTTAGCATAAAATTGTTCGATGCCTTTCCATTTTGTTATTTATTTCACCTCTGGAATTTACGCTAAATAACTGCGCATACTTTTCATGATGTTCCTCATTTCGGATGACGTAGGAACAGGAGCTGCATTATTCATTTCATTTTCGTCGTCGGAATCTGCTTGAATGATATTTTTGAGCTTTGAACAAACTCCAAAATGTCTTTGCCATAAAAAGAATTGGGGCTATACACGCAGTATCATTATGTACTGCAACGAATTTTTCCGAGGATACAGTGGGGCAGTTCAATAATACATTAACTGTCTCACTCCTTCTTAAATCTCGCCTGCGTGGCTGTTTTCCGTATATTGTTCATTCTCAGAAATAAAATCTTTTCGTGTTAAGAGATTTTCGTTTCGTGTTAAGAGAAAAAATGTTTGAAAATATATAGTAGTTTGTCGGGATCGTTGTATTATTTCGTATTAACTGATATTTCGTCTTAAGCGTTTTCACATTAAACCTATTTCACTGTTTATAATTACATTCATTTGAATCATTATTTGTGCAATCTAGAAAAAAATGAATTCATATAATTTTAAGTTCACGCATGTGTATATAATTTTTTGAATATTTTCAACTTTTAAAAAGGGAAACTAAATAAAAGCAATTTTAATGAAAATCATTTAGTTTATAAAGCAATGAATAACGATATAAGAAATGGTAAAAAGAATTTTCATGTTTGTTTGGTGGTCAAAATTTCAGACAAAAAAGTTTTCTCAGTAAGGAAGGTTTAATGTTTTTTAATTTTTTTTCCTTTGCAAAACTTTGAATATCTCTTTTTCGTCGTTTTGTGCTGAGAGCTTATACCTGTGGTTAAAAGATTTTAAATCTGACAAGACTATGCAAATCATGAAGCTGTTGTGTTAAACCTATATTTCATGACTAGAAATTCCTTCTCCTACCTTTAATTGGATATAGATACTTAAATATTATAAAATAAACAATATGATTCTTTGTAGGGAACAATTTACCGAAAATGTTGATATAGGTAAAAAAGGCTTTTAAAATGTGATTAAGTTTAAAATTAGAAATAGAAATATAAATAAAGCCTTCCTCCAGGAGGGGAAATGACTGAAAAAATTATTTTATAAAAAGAATCTAATATCAAAGCAGAGTCAGCAGGCAATTGATTTTATTTATTAATGAGTAAGCAAGTTCTTGTGTTGCCATTTTATCTTCTAACATTGAGGAAATGTCCGTTATAAATCTTAACTAAAGCATTACTTTATTTCTGTCAAAAAAAAACCTTCTTTTTATCCCATTCTACCTAAAATGTTAAATCTATTATATCAAATTGCTTTAAAATTACAAGTAACAGTATTTGTTTATGAAAAATTATTTGCTGCGCATAATTACCATAATATCCATTAAATTCATTTCCAGCTGAATTTTTTACGAATAATTCAGTTTTTTAAAAGAATTTTATAATATTTAATGACTAGGTGTTTTTTTTCTCAATCGAATATTAATATCATAACTATGGTAATCAGGGAAAAAAGATTAATACCATTTTTTAGCAACTGACACAATTTAGTCATTATGGTTACATTCACGCATCACGAAATTTTTTTTTTTACATTTAACTTTTGTTTTTAATTTTGAAAAAAAAAATGTAGATAAACTTATGATTATAATGTATTTTGTAAATTTATGATGATAATATTTAAAATTTTAGCAAAAAAAAAAAAAAAGTGTTTAATAAAGGGTGTCCCAAAATTCACGCAAGATTTTAATTTTCCGCAATTTGTGCGATAAAGTGCTGCAAACAAAAAAAAAAAAAGGAACTTGTGATAGTTGATAGCACGAAGTTATTAAAAACAAAGTACTGAACGAATGAAAAATCAGTTTTCGTTGTTGAACAATATTTTAAAATGTAACGGTCGTGTAATTTCTTGTTTTGGTATTCAAAATTGGCCACCTATATCGTGCACTTTATCGGCGTTAAGTTTTTTCCTGGGAGATTTTTGAAGTGAAAGGTTTACCAACTAAAATTAGATGGTCGTGGGCGCCAGCGCCGTAGGCGCTTTTCCCCAGAAGATTGGGAGAAAAAGATAAACCATGATTAGAAAAATGACAAATCAAGACAGCTCCCGCGAAATCGGGGAGGAGTGACATATTCCCAAGCACGAGCGATCTATCAAAGCAGAACGCCGGCGGGATGAAGGGAGGAAGGGAAACGGGACGGCCGACATGGACAATTCACCCCATGAACCCAGTCTAGAAGATGCAGTGCGACGAAGCTAAGTGTATTGTTTCAAAGTGTGAATGAGAATTCTTGTTGTGTTATGGGGAACGGAGCGGGTTTCTTCACGTCGTTGAAGAATATGCATATTTAATTTTAGGATGAGGATACGTAAACAATGTTTGTACTCTAATAATTGGATTGTCATGAGATTCTATAGAATTAAATACATTTCTCGAAAGTTTAGTGATATAATAAGAAATAGGCTCCACGTGTAGGTTGTTGTGTATCACGTCGTTTCGAACATACAAAGGTACATCCGTGATGACGTGAAGTATTTTGTTTGGAATTACTCGAATTTTTTTCATGTGAGTGGCGGCTTCTGCCCCTTAAACGGGAGAAGCATGCGTGATAACTGGGCGCAAAATCTGCTTGTAAAGGATTACTTTATTTTCTAGGGATAGAGGAGACTTTCTTCCTACAAGGGAGATGGCTAAATGAATTCTACCGCAGAATTTGTCTGCTAGATAGTCGATATGTTTTTTGAAAGTTAAGCGGTTATCTATGTGTTGGCCCAGATATTTTACCACCGAAACCTACTGGATTTGGTCATTTTGACCCTCATTTCCTGAAAATTATTGCTTGTAGATTTGTCTACATTAATAGCAATTCTCCAATGTGACAGCCAAATTTCTAGTTTGTCGAGGAAATTTTGTATAGCTTTAATTGTGTATTTGAGCTGGACTCCTTTCGATAATACGGCTGAATCATGTCGAACAGGCAAGTACTGACGGTGGAGTGTTGTGGTAAGTTGTGAGTGTAGTGTTGTGTTGTACAAGTAAGGTGAAAGAACATAACCCTGTGGAACGCCAGAAGACTAGTTCCAGAGTTAGAATATATATTATTTGCTTGAACTCGAAAAGTTCTATTGTGTAAGAAATTTTGTATGATTTTAACTAAGTAGTCAGGGAACTGCAGTTTAATTAACTTGTACGGTGAAAGGTTAATGTCAACAAGTCTAAGACAGTTTACGCCTGAAAGAAGAAATTTCAGCTCTTTATATCAAAGAAATTAAGCCTCATTTATGTAAAACGGTTATAGCAAATTTCAATTAAAGAATGCTTTTTGTGACAGAAAACCGTAGCTAGGTCCGATATGTTATATTCCATATAAAACTCTATACTGTATGCTTTATGAATCAATAAAAAATGTACATTTAATTAGAAACCTGTATGTTTTATGAAAATTGCTTGCTTGAATTTTGGGACACCCTTTACAAAATTGTATAAAATTTTCTATTTAAAAAAAAAAGTTAGGATTTGAATTTTTTTTCTTCATTTTAAGCTTATCGATAATCTTTGATTTCTGAAATGCATTTAATATAAACTGTTATATTTTCAATAGTTATCGCACTGCTTTGGCAAGTGGGACTTAAAATCAAAGTCGAATCTTTATTGCAGATGAGACAATTAATGGAATGTTTATATATAGTTCGTTGAAATATTACTGATGTTTAAATAATTGAGTATTCGAATCTTGGAGTCTAAAGTGTTTACAGTATTTTCCATTATTATATTATAAAAGTAAGGGTAATATTCTTCTGTATTTATTTTTTCCCCCAAGGGCTTATATTTCCTTACTTTATTTTTAAAAATATCGTAATTATTGATAAATATTTAAAATCGTTAATAATTTCTTAAATCAATATTCTATTCTTACTGTACATAATAAGGCTTGCTCGAGCCAAAGTTTTGTGTCATTATATATTTAATAATTGCTTTCATTTCTACAATAATTATGTTTTATTATTTTCCTGTCTTAGTTAATTTTATTGATCATAAAATAAATGAATACCTATTCAGAATAATACTCACACAATTGATTAGCATTTCTATAATAACAATGCCTTGTAAATGTTTCATTAAATTGCATTTTCAATCTATCTAACGCTAATGCAGAAAAAAAACATGACTTTTCACTGAGCACTAATCTTTGAGTATTTGTTTTTGGTACGTGACGTTTAAAAATCGGCTTAGGAGTGTGTTCTGAGCGATTACGGCTTGAGGTATAAAAAAATAATAAAAATAACGGGTCGGCGTTAAGCTTTTATCGAAACAGGTGTGCCGAAGTGTTTACAAACGACTTTAAAATAGTTTTGGATTTTCGATGGCTTTTCTCGTGCCGTTTCGTTAAGTACCTTGTAAATATTAAAAGAAAGTGTTAAATAATTCGTAATAGGTATTACGTTAAGGTGCATTGCTTTTTGATAAAGTATTATTACGAAAGTGAGGAAACTGTGTTTAGTGTTTTTATTAATGAAACGCTTAATTCATGAATTAGCTGCATAATTTTTAAATTAGGGAACATTATTCACATGGCACATTTATTTTCAATTAGTTCTTTTGTTATTTTAACAAAAGTAGAACAATCATTAAGAAATTTCTTTTAATCAAGTAATTATATTCTTATATATAGTTATAATCGCTTTGTGGGATTTAAATTGTGTTGGAATTTATAGCGAATTTAAGAATGTTTGTAATAATAAAACTCTTATAAAAAAAAAAAGGAATGCAAACTTTTGCGTGGTTTATTGTGGCTTCGCGTGGTTTGTTGAATGTTTCTAGAACCTTTTTTCTGCCTGATTCAAATATGTTCTAAACATTGTTCTTTTAATATCCTTTTATAAGCTTCACTTGTATGTAACAGAATCTTTAAACTCAGTTTTTATCCACTTTAAAAAGTCAGATTAATTCAAAATTTCTCACTTGTCCAGGACCGATAGCAATACAATAATTTAATAATTTTGTTCCATTGTCCTGATCAGGATTATCAGGATTAACGATTTCTCATTTTCAGATCTCATCCCGCCTTTGGCGACTAATTCCAGATCCCATTTCCAGATTTGGCGATTAATTCCAGATTTGGCGACTAAGATAAAGTTACAACTTGTTTAAATTTAAATATAAAAAAGGGTTTTTTTTTTTTAAAAGTAATTTTTTAGTATTTAGGCCTGTTCATCATGAAATCGTATCAACTGTCCCGTGTGTGTGTTGGGATATACGCAAAGCTGACATAAAATTTTTAAAACTAATATTTTAATCTGTATCATCTCTTGTTAAACAGGGATTTTTGCTTAGGACATTGAAACATAAACTTATTATTAATTGTGTTAAAGAGTCATTACTCGATTAATCAACATATCGCGGACAGTTTATTGTGATGTGTTCTTTATACCTTATTTGTAGAAATATATAAACGAATATAATTTATTATGACATTTGCTGTGATGTTTTAAAGGCGCACATTATTATCAAATCAATAAAAAAACATTTTTAGTTTTAGTATGAATAAATTTTTTTCATTTTTTAAGTAATAAATATATTTTTTGTTCCAGAATTTTAAAATTTATAACTGTTTAAAATGTTATCGAAGTAAAAAAAATACTTTGGGATTTAAAGTCCCTCCATTGATGAATAAAAAAAATTTCAAATCAATCAACGTTGCTAAATGTTGTCATTGTTTGCGCGAACAAGATTATTGCATGTGAACAGTGTTCCACGTGGTTGGCTGCATATCGCGGCATTTGGCCGCTTTTTTATTTGACAAATTTTCGGATAAAGAAAATACCTCTTTACTTCAAGTCTGCTGTGATACATTTTTTCTATTACGTGGATGCGTTTAATGAATGAATAAATATAATATTGTTGTGAGAGAGAGAGAGAGAACAAAATTTAGGAGAATTCAATATATATTCTGCATATATAAAACTAATTAAAAATATTTTGATAAATTTTGAAAAAAACAAAAACATGCATTATATCTGAAATAGTTTCTTTAGTAGGAGGGAGAAATTATCAACTTTTCAAACGATTTCGAAATATTTTTCACATAACTTAAAAGTAAAATGTAAACATCACATGCTTCGTATCAGAACAAATATTTTTTTAGTTTGTCATATTTCGTAATAAAGAATATGGTCACGAACTCGTGGCTAGCGTGTCATGAGTTCGAGCCCTAGTGCCCTGAAGAGCGGCTGATGGGTGTTAAATCTGTCTCGGCTCAAAGTCCTCCTGTTAGCGTGGTGGCAGCCAAAACGACACATCTCAGGTGCCAGTTCTTGTTTAATTTGACCATGGTTCATACCATGAAAACTGCTTGCCAATAACTCTCGTGTTGCTTCATTGTGCGATGTTAACACTCACACTCAGTTTGTAATAAATTAAAAATTAAGAATTTAATTCGATTTCTAAAAGTTATACAGAGAAGGATGATTGCGATAAATACATATAAAAAGTGCTCCAAATTAAATTTAATTCTTTAAAATATTACAAAATTAAACAAAAATTATGTTATATAATGATTATTAAAGTAATTTAATTCTAATAAAATTTCATGAATAAATTTAAGTTTTGTATAATAACATTTGTGTAGAACTTTTCAAATGTCTTTTAGGATATTTTTAATCAAATTTATAAATATGGAAAAATAAGGTATCCGACTACGTTCGAACCTGTTTTCAAAACGTATAAATAGATAATATTAATGATATTTAGTGCCTTAGATTAAAAAAATGTATATAAAATTGTTTTGAGAATAGTATTACAATAAAAATTATTTGAAATATTTTGAAAAAAATGAACATAGAATGACCCATTTTCAAAATATTCCCCTTTTTTGTAAAAAATGCTTCTATTACAATATTTTTGCCTGTATATAGGCATCTCTGACAGAGGCTCATAGAATTTTGAAATATACAACTTAGAAGGGGGTTTTTTATCCCTGTTTTACGACAACAGGGGAGAAATTTTAAAAAAAAAAAAGGATAATTATTTAAGGGGCTGCAACTTGAAAATAAGGGAATTTTTTCAAAAATTAGTGGACCCTTTGAAAGAGGTCTGAGCTATATACGGGAAATATTATGATAATAGAAGTTTTGAAAAAAAGGAGTTTTTGGAAAAAAGGGCTATTCAATTTAAATTTTTTGCCGAAATATTGTCTTTAAATAAATTTTTTTTGCAAAAGTCCTTAAAACAATTTTATACATGTATTCTAATCTAAGTGCACTAAATTCATGAAAATTATCCATTTATACTTTTAAAATCAGGGTTCCGAACGTATGGATCCCTTTAAAAAAATAGTTTTTTGGCTTTTAAACCCATACAGACATTTTAATTCATCATTTTCAAAGAAAACGTTTTCAAATGTATTGGATGAAAATAATCAAAAAACTCCATTATAACCAGGAAAAACTTCTTATCATGGGAAAAAAACAGCCATATTTCTGTGACGTTTTCATTTCTTTATTTAACTTTTGTTTTCCACCTTCCGAATTTCCCAGAATTCCTTTTCCAATAAGAGTAAGAAACGACGGACACAAAACATATTTAATCCTAAAAGTATATTGACTCGGAATCCATAAATACGCCGAAGTGATATACAGCATTGATGAGTTTTTCTTAAGACGGTGGAAAGTTTCTCTGTCAAATTATATATATGAACGAGATAAGTAAGAATGAAAAAAAAAGTAAGGTAAAAAGTACGAAATGTTTGTGTCAGGAATTTTTATCGAATGTGTAGAATACTTTATTCTGAAATCATAAAAATGGTGTTTTATTTGACAGATAAGCTGATGGTTAGACAAATAACTAGAATTTAGTGCATTTTGTTTATTTTTCTCATTTTTTTTTATCAAATATGCTTTTATCTTAATCGTGAAAGCTTTTTTTTTGTTTATATATAGTATTGTTAACGAATCGATTTTAGCATTTTAATCATTCTAGCAGTAATGCAGAAAAAGGTGGGGGGGGGGGGAAATTTTTTGCTGATGTATTTTTGATTTTTGAAGATGGTTTAGTAAAAAATTACGATTGGGAATTTTTATTTTTTAATATCTAATGCATTCTCTTTCTTTGTAAGAACCTATCTCCCGCAGATTTGAAATGGAAATATTTTAAAGCTCTTTTGTGTTTATAAAAGAATTCCTTATTACCTGATTTTATTTATAAGAAAGCATCCTTTTCTTTATGCTCTTTGAAAGTATTTTAAAATTAGTAACCCATAATTTAAAAATAATTTTTAATGAACATTTTGTTCAATCCTTTTTTAAAATGTTCACAATTGTTCTGTCATCTCTCAAATATTTTAAGGATAATTTTTTTTAGGATACATCATTATTATATTAGGAAGTTATTGTGATCCCTATTAAGTGTTGATATGGATTCACAGATTTGTACATATAACTGAAATTAAATAAAAGTTGGATGAACATCAAAATGTTTTATATTGTCTTCACATTTTTTTTAATGCCTTTAGAATTTTTTTTATCAAAGATAATATGATATTAATTAAACTATATTCATCTGAAATAAAAGTAAAAAAAAAATATAATTATTACTTCATCACGCACACACACAAGAATTGCATTGTAGTACTTTGATTTAGAGAAGATAAGAAATTTGTATTTTTTGTAATTATTTGTTTTGTTATGTTTTCTAATTTGTGCACGTAGTTTTTTTCTCATTTTGTTTTAACATAAAATTTTATTCCTAAATTATGTAAAACTTAGATATGATGAAAATTTCAAAAATTATGGGTCGTATATTCCGGCACTTAACGCACATTTTTAATACAAAATTAAGACCGAAATTTATGATGCGGTTTTACCCCGGGGATACAAAAAAAATTTAAATTTTAAAAAAAAAAGAAAGATGGGGTTAAAAAAAATTTCTACATTTTAATAGTTTTTAGAATGGGTTTTAAAATTTTAACAAAAAATCCAAAAAATTAAAAAATTCTTTTCTTTTTTGGTTTTTTTTAAAAAATTTTTAAAAAAATTGCCAAACCAGGAAATCCCGAAGGTTTCAATTAAAAACCCCAAAACAAATTTTCCTGTTTAAAAAAATTTTTTTAAAAAAAAATTAAAAAAAAAATTTTTTTGTAGTAAACAATTTATATTTTGGGAAAATTTAAGATAGGGGGTTTAAATTTAATAGGGAAAAAAAAATAGTTAAACGTGCTAAACTATTTTAAAGGGAACCCGATTTAATCGCCCAAAAGGTCGAAAAATAACTTGGTTTTAACCCCAAAAATTCCCCTTTTTTAAAAAAAAAAAGGGGATTCTTTTGGGAAATCTTTTAACAGAAATAAAAAAATTTGAGTAATTAAAATTTTAAAAAAAAAAATTATTTTCATAATTTTCAAAATTTTTAAAAAAAATTGTTTTTTAAAAAAAAAAATATTAAATTTTAAAAAGAACCTTACAAATTTTATCTTTCCTCTCTTTTCTTGCGCTTTTGGGTTTAGTTTTAAAGTAAAAATTGTTTTAAAAACCGGGGTAATGCCTCGAATAGATGACTTCATACGGAAACAACAGCATTGTATCTTTCAGGTTTAAATAGTTTTTTTTTTTTAAAAAAAGATTCGCTTTATTCGTTATTTTATATCTAAAAATTTTAAAATGTAGTTTGAAAGCATAGGTATGCGTAATACACCGAAATATAAGGTAATTAAAAATGCTGTTCTTAAATATATTTAGAAAATAAAGTTAAAAGGGGAAAAATAAATATATAGGTAAAAACAGATGCTCAAATACACATGTTTAATATTTGGAATCATGATAAAATCTTAATACATGACTTATGTGTTCCGGTAATATAATTTATCGTTAGAAAAGTAAGTTTTGAAAATTCCTTCGTTTAGGGTGGAAAAAAATAAATAATGAAATCTTTTCTGGAACAATTCTCTTATTATAGCAGAGAATTTACAGACCCCAACGCTGTAGCATCGTTCAGATTTAATTTACAATAAAGGACAGCTTTGCTAATTACAGTTGAAGTTAGCTTCTCGAAAATTAGAGAGAAACACAATTTTGAGATCTCTTTCAAATTTTCGAAAGCTATTAAAGTTCACATGGAACTCTTCTGATTCGAAAACTAATCTCTTAGAGTAAAGTTAGAGTGATACCCTTTTCGATGCACTTAGATTTCGCCTTCAAAGCGTTGTATTGTTATCTTAAAGTTAATGTACTCGTATTTCATCAAATTAAAATAAGCGCATGTTGTGCTGGAAGAGTGATTCCGGTTATATCCAGCGTCTGTTAACGAGAATTTCCAGAGTTAACTGGAAATAGCCGATGATTTTAAGTTATTAATTTTGAAACAGCAGTTACTAAAGTATGTATGGCAGTTAGAAATAACATGCAGGGGAGAATATTAACCTTATATTTTTCATTTTTCTTGTTTGTTATTACATTTATATTTTGATTGAGTAGTTTTTGGAATTTTTTTATTTATGTTAAATTTCAGTGTTAGTAAGTATTCTTGTAAACTTAACGCTTCGTTAACGTTTTGGAATTTTTCCTATAAGATATTTACCTGTAAGAGATTTATATTTCAACATACTGAGAGAGACTATCAATTATGATTTTAATGGCTTTCAAACCTATTTCCACTGCTTTTATTTATAAATACTGTAAATGAATGCAAACAACTTTTGGAAGCATTTTTCTGTGTAATCAGTGCATATAATAAATGGAAGCTTTCGTTTAAAATTTGATATAAACAATGGTTTTTATTACTTTTATTGATACTAAGTTTTTTTATTTAATGTGCCTACAATAAAAACTTTTTTTTTTTAACGTTTGTGTGTAAGTGTGTGTCTGAATATTTATTAGCAAAATACTTATATGAATTTCTTTGTTGATACTTTATATTCTCTCATTTTATGTTGCGTTATATTTTACGCTAAAAATAATTTTACAGTATTTTATACTGTATAACATTATGTAAAACGCGTATTTTTTCGTTATTTTTTTAAAAAAAAATGAAACGTTAGAAATTTTCTTTAACCAATTCAAAAGCAAAATACTACAATGGAGGAAAGTATTTTGTGCAAGTTTATAAAAAAATGTGATTTTTTTGTCCGTTTTTGGGGAAAAAAAAAGGGAAATAAAACTTTTTTATACTTTGTTTCAAAAGAGAAATATTTTAGATTAAAAAAAAAAAAGGAGTTAAAAAGAGAGATCTAAGAGAAAAATAATTTTTCTAGTCTTATTTTTTCCAACCCCACTTTTTATTCACACCCCACAAAAAAAACTGCCATCCACCAGAACGGATCTCTTTATTTCTTAGATAAATGACAAAAGTATTTTATCGTGTAGATAAAAGGATTAGCGTCAAACAATCGATTTCTTTATGTAGCATAAATCATGGCTTACAGAGAAGAATGAGAGATAAACCGAGATGGGCCAGTTACATTATAAACGATGTTCTGCACCTTACTAATTGTTTTGGAATCTTAGAAAGACACACTCTTTACTTAATTCTGTATACAGAACACTTTCTACTTTTTAGATGCTCTGTGCTCTCCACAAAATATTTTAATTCTAAAGAAAAATTCCGTATCTGTCGCATTTCTTATTTAAAATCCTTTTCCGCTTAAAATTTATTGCGTTTAGTCAGAGGTCGTTACGGAACCGACCTTTTGTTGTCGGGAATTTTTACCGCGTAAATTAGCGTAATGACGATTGTAAATATGCAAACAGTTGTTTCAAGGCCGACAAAATTTTATCATTTTTCTGTATTTTTAGTTTTTTTAATTTTTTTTTTTGCATGATGTAGCATGTTAAATTATGTATAATTTTTTATCCTGCATTTTTAATTCCATTCGAATAAAAAAAAATTGTATGACTTGAATTGTTATACATATTTAACATTGTTTCTTGTTGGGGTAAAATTATTATTTTTTTTTTTTACATAATGTTTTTTTTAATTACTATTATTTTTTCTCTTAGATAAAAGCCAGGAAATATATTTAAACTTGGGAAAATGTATTTTTTTTACGAGAATAAAGATTATGGAAGAAATGTTACTATAATTTATTCCACGCCGTTTCTTATGGTCTGCCTTTTAGTTGTAACTTTCCCTTCTCTTTTCTCTCCGTACAATTATTTTATTTTAGAAGGGAAAAATTTACTTAATTATTTTGATATTGTCAGAACTATTTTATTAACTTTTGTGCATAACTATATTTTTAATTATTTTGTTTTAATTTTCGCATTTCTAGTAAAATTTTTCAAAAATTATTTACTTTTAGATATTTCAATTACATTTATTTAAAAAAAATTCTGACGTTAATTCACTAAGTAATTTTAAAAAGTTGTTTTAAATATAAGCTTTGGGTGTATTTTTTTTTGTTTATTTAACCTGCATGTTTTATAATTTACATCTCTGAAGGAATTTTTTTTATAGACTTATACGTAAATATATAAACGTTTTCACATCGTAATAATTTCGCAAAAATCACATCTGAACTTTTATTTTATGTATGGTTACAATAATAAAAAATTAATTAATTTAAACGTACTTGAATAGTCTTTTAATCTGGTTACGCTTGAAATTTACTTTATTAATGATTAAATTAGTTTACCACTCTCAAATAAACTTGTGCTTTTTAATTTTTGCTATATATTTGTATATCTGTGGCTGAATTTTACAGTTTGAATAACATATTTGTATTAAAAAAAATACCTAGATTTTATTTAAAAATTTAGAATTTAAAACTTTCTTTTTTCTTATTTTAAAAATAAAGTATCAGTAGATCTAAAATCGACAATTTTGAAGTTAAGTTTTATGTTCAATATAAGACTGACGGAATGACGTCAATATTTCGGAATTAATGTTCATAACTGATAAGAATTGTTAAAAAGTAATTTATAAAATGCCCTAGAGGATTAGAAAAACCGAAAAAAAAATAACTATTGTGACACAAGGTAATTTGAGAGGAATAATTTATGTGTTAACGAACCAATAAAAGGAAATAACTGTTTTACATTACAATAATTGGTATTCATCAGTATTACTATGTATCACATTTTTCTCACAAATTCTATCAAAGGCCATTAAAATTTACATATTTTTTCAAAAAACTAAAGGTTGTATACAAATGATAAAAAAAAATTCTAAAAGGCTTAGGAAACACACGTAAATAACATCACAAAAAATTGAACTAATTAATCACCTTTCAAAATCAACAACAAAAACGAATAACTGAAAAGGAAATTTTTTGGATTTTTCCCGTTTCCCGGGCACAAAGATAAGTCACCAAAAATGATACAACCACGCCCCAAACGGAATATTCCCTGGTAAACTTTTTTACCACCACATTTTTAAAACAAGTCGGTCTTTTTTTTATCCGTAAAATCTTTTTCATAATAATCAAAAAATGATGAAAAAACCCAAAAGTCTTTATAATATTTTTTTCATGTATTGTCACGATTACTTGGCAAGATTTGCGCCGGCGAAACGAAAAAGTACCCATTTCTTTAATCTATGCGAATTAATGCATTAAGGCTCTGGCGTTGGAGACATTTATTGGAAATTTTTAAATTGCAACGAATAACTTATTTGTAAATTTGATAGATTGTAACGTTCTTAAAATATTATGTGTTCGATGTTCTGTCGAAATTCACCATTGCTAAAACATCAAATTTTTGTTAAAAAATATATAATACATAAATTGGCCTGCACCAAAACTGACTGTCAGTCTTCTATTTAATCCATTTATCCCAAGATAAGAAGATAATGGTAGTGGATTGTTGGGAGAAAATTGCTTCAGAACACGCAACAAATGAGATTTACTGTGACGTTCAAGTTTTCAAAGTCGATTTTCTAACCGCATTTCAGCTAACAATATTACGTACACTCGAAAGTAGTGCTGATTGATGTACGCAAAATTGCTTTAATAATTAAAAACTAGTTGTGTTTTTTCACTATCCTTTTACAGGGGGGAGAATGTCCACTATATTGAACTCTATTTGATTTTAATTTTCCTGACATCAGAATAAGAAACAAAAAAATAATGTTTTTAATATTACAGACCGTGATTTAATTTAAGACTAAGTTCTCAAGTGTTTTAACAACAATATCTATACTGTTTTTTTAAAATTTATATTAGTGTAAATCCGTTTCTAAAGCATATACATTAATGTATCTTACTTTGTTCGCTTAAAATCTAAATGTATTCAATAAGTAAGCAAATTTTTTTTGAATGGACAAAATTAAAACCTTAGTTGCATCAAAATGCAGAAGACAATTGCATTAAATATTTCATATGAGGGGAAGAATTTTTTTCTTGTCTTTATTGTTTAAAATTAGCCATAGTTTTAAAGATAGCTTTAGTTTATTCGTTTCTATAATTTTTTCAGTTCTTTTTTTTGAGTTTTGATACCTTTATTTCTCCGAGAGATTATTTCTATTTTGAAAACTTATTCTGAAGTTTAGTGCTCTCTCTATATAGAACATAAATAAAAAAAAAATAAAAGAGCTTTGAGTTTAATGTTAATTGGATGAATTCGGTTATTGTATTATTATTATTATTCTGTTTGTGCGTCATTGATGTTTTCATTTTCCGTTACTGATACATATTCTTCTTTTAAATGCGTAATTTGTTTATTTTGTATATGATACGAATATTGTAACGTTTAGTTTGATATATGTATGCTTGGAAAGAATTGAACTGAAGTCAGTGGCGCAACACCCATGAGGGCCAAGGCTTACTGTGGCTGTCTCAGTTTACGTGACCTTAGGCACTGGGGTGCCTGTGCAGGTGTTTCGGCCAATTGGTCAGTCTGACGCGAAACCCCCAGTGTTCAGTTCTCATGCAAGCTTTACTCATTTATCGACCCACTGCAAGGATGAAAGGTTGAGTCGACCTTGCCCAGCCCGGGATTTGAACACCGGACCTGGCGTGGGGCCAGACCCCACCAGCCACGGGCCCAGGAAAGAATAATAAAAATAATAAATGGAAATGCGATATTTTAAAAAAATTGCCAAAGGCAATAATTTGCTTGACCTGTAAGCAACTCGAAGTTCCTTTAAAATATTTGCACAAGATTAGTTATCTTAAAAAAAAAAGGGGGGGGAAAATTTTCAAAAAAAAAATACACAAAGATCACTTCGACATTGAATAAGCTGAAAAAGGGAGGGGGGAATATGAAGATAATTCCGAAAAAAAAAAAATCTTCCGAGATGCAAACTGTTATCATACAAACCATCGCACCATAGTGGCCACGGCAGCCTTGTGGTTATGGTCACGAATTCGTGTCCAGAGTGTTGCGGGTTTGAGTCCTGGTGCCACTAAAGACCCGCTGTGTAGAAGGGACCGGTGTGTGTGTGGTAGTGGGGGGCATTCTAGATGTCTTTTGACCGAGGTTAATAATTATGAGGTCCGTCACCTGCAGCCTTCTTGTTGCCTTACATTGCGATGTTAATAAAATTCATACTCATCATCATCATATCATCCACGTAAAATAATAATAATAATAATTAAATAAAATAAAAAACACTATAAAATAGAACTATAATAAGAATTTAATTTCTTAAATAATATACTTTGAATGTTTCCTAATGACCATATCCTGTGTTTTGGCAATTGAATTGTCGAATTCTAGATAGAGATATTTTGAAGTTTTTTTTATCGTCTATTCACTTTCTATTAGTGTGAATTAACTCACTTTTAAATATCAGAAATAGCATGATGTAGTTCCCTTCTTTCCGTACTAATTTTTCAATTCCTACTATTAGCTCACTCTCTCTCTATATTTATATATTTATTTGTCTTGTTCCAAATTTTCAATCTTTAATAAAACACTTTCTATTCGTCCAATTAAGTTCAAACAAATTTTTTAAAACTTGTAGTGGATGACACTTGATGTTAATACAGTTTTTTTCAAATATTAATTAATTAATTAAATGTAATTAAATTAATTACTGGTTTTAGACGCCAACTTAGATTCATCTCTATTGTTGTCCTAATGTAACTGTTAAAACAAAGACAAAAGTTGGCGTCGAAACCTGTTTTTCAGCCAAACCGAGTGCACATTCTTACAACAATGCAGACAAATCATGCTCTTTTTTTCAATTCCTACTATTAGTTCATTCTCTCCCTATATATTTATATATATATCTTATTCAAATTTTCAGTCGTTAATAAAATACTTTCTATTCATCCATTCAAAGTAGGAATTTACTTAATTTTTTTATATTACACTTGTTTTTATCTGTAATTAGACTAATTCCAATAACCATAAATATAATCTAAATAAGACAAATATTGAATTAAATATAATTGTTCAATATACTGATTGGTAATTCTCTGTTATTCTCTCTCATAACGCTAACTATTACAAAATGACATTTGAAACTTCCGAGCGTAATTAATATTTACTAATATTGTGGCGCAAAATATTCATATCCTAGAACACTATCATATTTCGTTGTCATGAATTATGTAGCATCAGAACCGCAAACAATTAATTAAGAGATAAATTTTCTTTTCTTGGTGAAATAAATCTTTTCAATGTATATAATATTAATTAGAACTTTTACTAGAAAGATATTAGTACATGTGATATTTCACACTTGATAAGTTACACGATCATACCAGATAATTCATTTTTATGGAGTATGTGTGTGCGATTATAGTACTCTGTCGAAACTTATCAGTGAAAATGATGTATGTTGCGGCTTAAGTTTTGATGTTAAATGAATATTTGAGACATTGTAACTTTTGATTTCTGATTTTGATTAATTGGATGGCTGTTCTGAATTGATATTAAAAAAGTTTTAATGGAAAATGTATGAATCTATTATTAATGGTGTATCTAGTTTAAACAAGTAATATATATTTTTTAAAGTCAATTCCTAATTAGATCAACAAAGAAAATTTTTATTTTAGTTACTTTTTATTAAATAATTACAATTAATATAAGTATGCATATAAATATGAAAGAATTCTAATATTAAGTGATAAAACACCTTTTAAATTAACATTAAAAACTTTTTAACCACATTTAATTTGTAATTAGATTTTTTAATAAAAGTTGAATATAATAGGTAAGAATTTTTCCTAAAACTAATGTAAAATGAATGCTGACGTCTAACTAAGCATATGATTATTCAGATTAAGTTAAATCTTCTATCACAAATTTAACAAAAGCTGTTTTATTCAACGGTTCTGTTATCTGGAGGAATAATATTGAGTGAAATATCTCTTAAACTATAATTAATTACAGTCGGACCTCTATGTAAGGAAGTCGCTAAATCCCGAAAAAATGTTCGTTATATGGAAAATGAAAATTCGTTGTATAGAGGTTCATCTTTCAATTTTTTTTTTTAAATCACATAAAAAAATTTTTAAAATTCATAAACACTATATATTAAAAAGTAATTATTCACACCTTTTTGTAAGTTAATAATATTTATTTTATATATCTCACCTATCAAAAAGTGAAAAAAAAAACCGCAAGGAAAGTTTCTTGACTCTTATATCCACTTCCTGAAGAATTAATTATTTTTCTTTGATGCTCAAACACTTACGTTTTGACATTTTCGAGCTACAAGAAATGAAGTTACCAGAACGACTGATTAATACTACAAATGAACGGAGACTAGTTCAGGGAAACGAGACAACTCCACTGAGGGTGAAAGGGGATATCGAAGATGTTTCCAGTGAACTGGACGATAAAGTTAAATGTTGCACTTCTTGAATGAAACGCCCAGAATTCTACTGCCCCTCTGAAAGCTAGGTACCTAATAAAACCAGTTCAAGATTTATGATGACCATAAAATCAGTTAATAGAAGGAATACCTTGAAATATCTAGAAATACTTTAAAAAAAAGGGAGAAAAAAATTGAATCACAAGAGAAAAAGTTCGTTATATAGAAAATGCACTTCGCTATTGGTAGGTTGTTTTACGAAAAAAATCGAGAAATGTTCTTGTTTCCAGGAAAAAGTTCGCTATATAGAAAAATTCGCAACATAGAGGTTCGTCTGTAATTAAATTTAATTAATGAATTCGTTTGCAAAAACTGTATTAACATCAATGTCATCCCCTACAAGTTTAAAAAAATGTATTTGAATTTGAGTGGATGAATAATAAGTATTTTATTAACGATTGAAAATTTGAACAAGGTGTATAAATATGTATAGGGAGAGAGTGAACTAATAGGAGTTGAAAAATGAGGAAGTTCATGTAAATATATTGTTTAAACGTGTTTGTGAAATTCTTTAATAAAATTGTAAAAAAAATTCTTTAATTTGATTTTCATAGAAGGAAATGTTGTAAGTTTTATCATCCATTTTCAAAATTTACTTTCGTATTCTTTAGGAAATGTAAAGGTTGTCATAAAAGAAATTTTATCATAATTCTTTACTCTTCTTATTTTTGTTTCAATGACTTTTGAATGAAGCGAAACATTTCTAATTTCTAATCGAAGCTTAATTAAAAATAATTATTGAAAAAAGCATGCTCGAGACATTAATATTTTTCCAGCTCAAAAATAGCTTTTTACTATCATATTTGTCCAATGTAATTTGAATAATTTAATATTGCATGAAATATTTTTAAACTTATGTACCTCGAGAAATTTTAATAAAAAATATAAAATTAATTTAGTTTGATAGAAAAGTTATGAATCTGAATATTTATTCATAATTAATACATACAATAAAAATTAGTTATTTTTTGAAAGTATTAGTCCCAAATTTTAAATTTTTATTATGTTTGGCACAATAAAAAATTTTTAATAACTGATTCAGGAAAAGATATGCATAAAAATACAATGTGAACTAATATAACAGAAAATATTAATTAATAGTTAATAGATTAATTAGATATTTTAAATATATATATGAGGTATTTTAAGTGATGCATTATATTCTGTAATAGAAAAATTGATTGTATATTTTTACTAATCAAAGGAATATTCATATTACTTAAAAATTGACCCAAATTTCCATTTCTAATTTTTCATTTTGTTTCATAAAAAAGGGGGAAAAAATTGATTTTTCTTAGGTGTTCAAATTTTATATCTTAAAAACGAGTAATTTATTGAGATTTGAGAGATTTTTTTTTTTTAGCTCAGAAAAACATATGTTTCAGCGCACCTTTTAATATAAAAAACTTCAAAAGAACCATATCGTATTTCTATTCAGATATCAACGATTTTATACAAATTATCAAAATAATCACAATTTTCTGTAAGATTTTTCTTTATTTTACAATACGAAATGCAGTTTAAATCTTTTATAGGGTTTCAAACTAAATTTGAATTGCACGAAGCATTTTCAATACAAAGAAATTCATTTTAAATAAAATGCATATAATAAAATCAAAGAATTTTTAAATCACTTTGAAAAATTCTTAACACGAAAAAAGGTACTATACGATTGAAAAATTGTGTAATCTCATTATTTGCATGCTTATGATATAGATACTTGCGTATAATTTTTAATTTATTTTTGTACCCTGCGCCCTAAACTTTTTGCAATTTGTGCGTATATAACCCTGAAATATCATAAACAAATATTCTTGCTGTAAAATTTTCATATGTTTCCATACATTTTATTTTCATCACATTAATGCAAAGCCTAAGAATTTCGGTTCTATTTGTACGTATCAATGTGTGTGTGTACTTATATCTAAAGCTTTTTATATTATGATTGTAACATTATTTCTGCCGTTCAGATTTATTTGCCGTCACGAGGGTTACGACTTTTGTTATATATATATTTCCAAAAAGAGATAAAATAAGAGGAAAGATAATTTTTGCTACAAAAACGAAAATTTAAGATTATTTCTCTATATTTATTTATGAAAGTATCATTTAAAAAATTATTCCCCATATAAGGAATATAAATATATGTGAGAGTTTATATGTCCCTTAACAATTTCAGATTATTTATTCTCCAAAGGGTATTATAATATTTAAAATCTGTTTCAGTTTTATTTCTGAGTAAAATTGTGCTATGCCTTGAAATTCATTTGAAATTGTTTGATATGTTTGATAATTCTGAAAGCATTAAAATTAACAAAAAGCAATGTTTCCCTCAAACATATAGTAATTTATCTGCAAAAATAGAAATGATGTATACAACATGTGTATATAGGGCTAATTATTAAGCACTCTTAATTAATCAACAAATCGCATAAACTTGAATATTAGATCTTATTCTATAAATTATACTTCCCTCAAAAAAAGATTAAAATCGTAATAAATTAAGAGTTAAATCTGTGTGTGCTGTGGACTTCTCTTAAAATATAATTCGTGCCAGATTAATCCGATTGAATGTTTAGATTAACAGCTTCGGGAGAAACTGTTAATCTACACCAAGGGGGTCGGCAACCTATGGCACTCAAGCCACATGCGGCACGCGGTACAATTTTCAATGGCACTCTGCATTATTGAACAAATTTGTCAATTTTTGAGTGGATGGCAGTTGATTAGTTTGTAATGAACCTTATTTGATAAACATTTAGAGTTAGACTTTTTGGGAATTACGAAAATATTTTAAAATAATTCTAAAGATAAATTTATACAGCTATTATCAAATTATTGAATGATTGCGGGAGAGATTTTTGTGTTTGAAAGAAAAAAATTGATGATTGCTTTCCGCTTTAGGTTTTATATATTGAAGTAAAAAACTTTTTTACTCATATGAAAAATATTTCGAGTCCGCAAAGAAATTGTTTTACAATAGAATGCTCAGAATTGTGTTAAATTGAAAGACACAAATTACACGCCTGATTTTGAGATATGAAAGTAGAGTGATGCAGAGGCACCAGGTTTATATTAAAGTTTTTATTTTAATCTTTTTATTTAACTATAATGAAGGAGAATACATTTTATGTCGTCTATGTATTTCTTATTTTAATAAATATGTATAAAAATACATAATAAATGTAAAATTTTAATTTTTTTAAAATTTTTGTCGAAGGAATAATTATTGAAGTTAGAATAGTCGAAGGAAGCTAAAAAATATTGCTAAATGATACAAAGTTAATAAATAATATAACCGTAAATCTATGTTATTGACCTCTATTTTCTAACTCTGCATACATAATCGCGGGAATGGAATTGTTTCAAAAATGCCGTACTGTGTAGCACGGTGAATCACATAGATAGATTGGTTTGGTACGTCACAGTTAAAAGGTTGCCGATCCCTGCTATACACCTTTAAAAATTTTGGGGGCCCGCGGTAGCCCAGGGGAAAAAGGGTATCAGACCATGGCAGGCATGCCCGGAGTTCGAGCCCAGAAACCACTAAAGCCCCGCCTTTAGGGGGCGATGCACGAAACGTCGAGAGCGGGAAAACGTCCTCCCGTTGGGTGGTGTGGTAGTTAGAGGGGGGGTTAGCTCAGGTGTCGTCCACGTCATTTTTGACCATGGTTAAAAATTTCGGGTCCGTCGCCAAAAGCCCTCGTGTAGCTGAACAGGGGACTTTAAATATTCACTCCCCTCACCACCACCATTAAAATTTATTTTTTTCGCTTAAATAATTTTATTTACTGTTGTGAGTACGTTATTACAATTTCAGTAGCAATATATAAGATTAATAACAACGTTTCTCTCAAAGGGAAAAAAAAAAAATTTTTAAGCTTATTAATCGACAAAATATTTTTTTGGTACCCGGGTTTAGTTTGGAACCGTGATTTGAAAAACGCACAAAGGGATTTTCATGATATTTAGTGTCCCTTAGTTTAAAATACATGTATAAAATTTTTTTAAAGGGAAATTTTTTTGAAAAAAAATTTTTTAAAAATACAAATTTGGGAAAAAAATTAACTTAGAAAAACCTTTTTAAAACATTCTTTTTTAAAAAAATGCTTCTAAAATAATATTTTGTGTTTATACAGAAAGGGACTTCTCCAGAGAGTCTGAACTATTTTTTTAAAAAAAATCACCATATTTTCAGAGTTACAACCAATTGAAATAATTTTTGGCGTTTTTTTTTTAAAAAATTTTTCTCCCCCTGTTGTCGTAAAACATGGATAAAAACCAATTTTTAAGTTTATATATTTCAAAAATTTAGTTTTGCCTCTTTTACAGAGGTCTGAAAACCATATAAAAGGAAAAAAAAAATTATTATAATAGAAGCATTTTTTCACAAAAAAGGGGAATATTTTGAAAATGGGTCATTATATGTTCATTTTTGTCAAAATAGTGTAATTTAAATAATTTTTTTTTGTATATATAATAATATTCTAAAATCAATTTTATATACATTTTCTAATCTGTCACATTAAATATCATAAATATTATCCGTTTATACGCTTTTGCAAAATCACGGTTCCGAACGTAGTCGGATACCTTAAACATGAATGAAACTATTTAAAATTTGTAACCCTTGAGCTGAGGGCGTAGTATATCTTCTAAATTCAGGATTACTGCCCACGATGTAGAGCACTCAAAAGAAAATCTACAGCAATCAATGGATTAGAGATAAGATATTGATCGGAGAGCCCCAAACAATCGATGATGAAATAAGGCTTGGCTAATTCAAATGTAGATTGCAGAGGATTTGATTCCATCGGAGTAACTCAAAGACCAAAGATGTCCACACACACACACACTAAGGGATTGAAAGGCTTGGCAAACTGCAGAATGAATACCGTGATATCACTGATGCACTGGTGGGATGGTTCAGGTGTCTGTGTCTTTTCGTTTTATTTTGAAATACAGCTCTATAAAAGTCAGATAGACTGGGAAATTCGATGGTTATCTTTTTCACACTCATTTCTTTTAGCCTATGTGTCTGAAGTTTCGTTGCCTGCAATATTTGCTTGGGAAGGGATCCATTGTAGATGAATCTCGGGGACAAAGGTAGCCACTTCAACTTATTTAAAGCAGCTATTCTCGTTTTGTCCGGTTAATTAGTGTGTTGGATGAAGGTTTGGCTGTTTGATAAAATCCAGGTTTTTCTTTCTTATCCGAAAGTGATATAAATCAGTTGAGATCCATATCTAGGACAATTTAACTTACTATGGGGTAACAAAGCAACATTCGGGATTCTTTTTATGGATATATAAGGAGAAGTTACGAGATTTGAAATAAATTCCGCAGTCTGAATGATCTTTGTCGTACTTGCTTCTATCCATGTAATTATAACCAAATTGAGATGTTTCCATTTTTTCAAAGGTCGTTTTTTGGACCGATACGTTCGGAATTGGTTTTAAAGGATAAATGGAAAATTTTCATGATATTTAGTGTCACTTGTTTAAAATCAGGGAAAAATTTTTTTAAAGGACAGTTTTTTAAAAAAAAATTTTTTAAAAAAAAAAAATATTCCAAAATTAACTTAGAAAAACCTTTTTCAAAATGTTCCCCTTTATAAAAAATGCTTCATTAAAATTTTGCCGTATATAGCCCGATCCGACAGAGGCTCAACTATTTTTTTTGAAAATTCATATTATTTTCGAGTTAAACCTTTTGAAATAATTATCGGCGTTTTTTTTTAAAAATTTTCCCCCCCTTGTTGTCGAAAACAGGGATAAACCGATTTCTAAGTTATATATTTAAAATTTAGTTGAGTTTTTACAGAGGTCGGTTAATAAGACAAAATATTTTTAAATAGAAGTTTTTTAAAAAAGGAGAACATTTTGAAAAGGGGTCATTCTATGTTCTTTTTTTTAAAAAATATTGTACTTAAAAAATTTTTTATTGTAATACCATTTTTAAAACAATTTTAGCATTTTTAATCTAAGTGACACTAAATATCATAAATATTATCCATTTATACGCTTTTGCAAAATTACGGTTCCGAACGTTGTCGGATACCTTAAGTATTCTACATGATCGAATAATTACATTTAAATATAAAGATTCGAGTGGAAATACAGTCTAGGAAAACCTTCCGATGGATCAATGCTCGGGCACAAGGGATGCTCTTCCATAGGATTGTAGATCAGATCGTGAAAAACTGACGGAACCGACTGTTTTCTTTTAGCCTTGATTGTTGCACCAATCTTAAGAAAATCAATTTGATTTTTGAGTCCAAAAATTTCAAAATTTATTAAAGTATTTTACTATATTGTCGCTTCCTAGATCAAGTCAGCCTCATAAAATATTATGTGGTTGGAACATTATGAAGTCCAATAATAAGACGAGTTGCACACTTAGCTGGATTCTTTCAGGTTTATGTAATTTGGTATTAGAAGAGCAAGCAATTATCTAAAAAAATGGACAAGTAAATATTTTATGATGGAGATATTTCTGATGTGTGCACGGTAATGAAAGTAGAAGTTTTTTCCCAATACAGTGTTGATAGCAATAGTAATTGCCCATAAACATATTTTTAACGGGTATAGTTTTACGCAATATGAATATTAATTTTAAAAATTTAATTACGCGTTATAATATAAATTCGAGTACATATATATAAATTCGTAATCAATATAATTAATATAATAATACAATCAATATAATAATAATAATATAATATAATAATACAATAATAAATTCGTAATAAATTAACAATCGAGTACATATATATAAATAGTAATAATAAAAGTAATATGATACATTTACCATTCTTTAATTTTTTGAGCATATACCACTATAGTATTGCTATTAATGATTTCCGTGCAATAAGTAGATATTCAAAAGGAAAAAATAACTTTACAAGTGAATACGGTTGTATAACATTATAATTTGGTTATTAATCACTTTGATGCTAGAAAAATGTGAGAAGCAGGTACTTTTATATAAGGTATAATCTTTTTAAACTACTTTAAAAACGTTTTGAAAAGGAATTTATAAAAATAACATTTACAATCGCGGTTGGAAAAATAATTTGTGATAAGAAATCTTTAATTGCATTTTCCTTATTTAAATTTTTTGGATTTAAAAAGAAGCCTTGTATGTATATATATTTATTTCGTAACTAACAACATTATTGAATACGTAACCATATTATTGAGCTATCACTCAAAACCAGTACTACCAGACAGAAAGTTAAAACATTTTTACATTTTTGACGCTGAAGTCATTTACCTATCCAAATGGGAAGGGGATATTTCAACTTGGAAAATGATTTTGAAAAGGATTTTTTTCTTCGTCTAGACACGTGTAACAGTTAACAAAGAACTCCCTATTTGTCCCGCATGTGTAATGTATTACAATAGCTGAGGTGACTTTTGCGAGATTTGGATCGATGTTCATTTAAATGCTTTTTATATAAAAAATAGAAACCCGAAAAAGAGAAAAAAACTTTTTAAAGATTTCATATTAGACATCACGTGGTTGAAGATCGATTTGGGGTTTTTAACAGGGATATGAAGACGCAGATTTGAATCCTGTTGGCTCGGTGGCTTAGAAGTAGCGTGCCCGCTCCGTAAGTCCAACATTGCGGGTTCGATAGATTTTCTGGATTCTAAAATAGCAAGCACGCATGTCATATGATTATGTGGCATGTAAAAAATCCCTTGAGTATCAATTTGGCTCTGGTACTCTCGGCAAAATTAAATCACGGCAATATTTAGCATCCGACGAGGTTTGAATTAAAATTAATTCAAGCGTCGAAAGTTGGTTGCGAGAGCTGCTCAACTTGATGGTACCATCATGAAATGTCTTTCATATTTGGGAATTGCCGTGTCTGCAAAGGCTTAGTTGACAATATGCAGCCCATTAGGGGAAAAATAGATTTGAATCCAGATACAGTAAGTTGGTCATGGTGTTCGACTTTGTTTCGTCGAGACTTGGATATTAATCCATGTTCTATAGTAGGAATAGGACAAATTAAAATCTCTGTTGAAGCTCAAAATACTTAAGTTTACACGTGTAGAAGTTTGTAGAGGAGAGTGTTGGTTCCGGTGTCGCCCTTGCCACTTGGCGTAGTTCATAATTACGTTTGTCTCCAATAGTCTTCATGTTAAAAATCATGGAGAATTTGATCGTGGAAAGAGCATTGCATAAATAAAAAGAAAGGTATAATTTTTATTTGTTATCTTCTGTAAATGTAGTGAAGTGCGTTGCAATAATCATATAAAATGTAATCAAATATTGAGAAAATAAGGATCCTTAAATTTTATTTCAAAAAAAAAAATTGCGTTTTTAAGATGAAGAACAATAGAAATGAAATGATTAAATGTCAGAAACGTTACTTAAACGTAAATTATACAGCTGATTACATGGATCCGTGGTAGCCTAGTGGTCAAGGTATCGGATTCGTGGTAGGTGTGTCACGAGTTCAAGCCTATTATTGCTGAAGACTCGCCGTGTAGGGGAGCGATGCACGTTAAATCTGTCGAGGCTCAAATGTTCTCCCGTTGGTGTGGTGTGGAAGTTAGGAGAAGGGTCCTCGTCACTTGACCATGGTTCAAAATTTTGAGGTCAGTCGTGTAGCTGAATAGTGCAACGTTAATATTCACTCACTACCGCTGCCGATGGCCCATATGTTTGAGCCCTATTGTCTCTGAAGACCCGCCGTGTAGAGGGGCTGATGCACATTGTATCTGTCGCCAAAGTCTTCCCGTTGTCGTTGTGTAGAAGCTCGGTTGATTGATTTAATATTGACGTCGCACTGTCGTTTAACAGGGGGTGACGGACCGCGTTTTTTTGAACAGGTATGGGTGGACGCCCCCCCGAGCTGGCACCCCCTCTCCAACTACCACATCACCCAATGGGGGTTTTTTTCGCACCACAGATTTAAGGGCATCGCTGCCCCATTGCGGGTCTTAAGTGGATGGCTCGAACTCGTGAAACAAGCGACTTTCCGATCCCCATAACCGGCACCGTACGTGGGGCTGGAGAGAGGGTGTACTCAGGTTTTTCCTCGTCACTATATTGGTTCAGAATTTAAAATCCGTCCCCAAAAAAGCTCTTCTTTTTTATAAAACCAAAAAAATACCACCTCCCTGTTAAATTTTCAAGTATAATTATTTGTTTTTTCCAGAATAAAAAAATGTTATTTAATATTATAAAAATTCATAACGTTTTTTAAAAAAACATTTTTTGTTTGAATTGGTTCTATCGTAAAACAATGCGCTAATTCAAATATTTTTGCAATATCTAATTCTGTGTCTCAGTTTCTGGGTAATATTTGACGAAGGAAGGTTATTTCTGTATGCATGCATGTGTTTTGAGGATTGGAATGTACGATTTGTTTAGGTCTCTAATATTCATGTGTATTTATGGAAATGTTTCCTCCTCTGTTTCATTATTCATGTTATATTTCCAAAAATGCACGGGATCTCATCATGGAAACTTACCTTTTGATTAATGAAAATTTATCATTTTCTGTTATCTCATATTTAATTCTAGTTCATAATGCTGAAGTTATTTTCCAGCCTGGCATCAATTTTTGTTTTATTTAAGTTACTTAACACAAAAATAACTCGTATTTATTCCAGTAAACCTGTGAATAAGAAACGTCGCTTCGTGCGACTACAAAATAATATATTTTTCCCTTTAAGTAGCTTACGATTCGTTTCAAATGCAGATATTATTTTTATTTGTTTTCCCAGAAAATATTAAAGAATTAAACTGAACGGAAATAACTGTCTTGCAGAAAAACGAAAAATAGAAGAATAATTGAGAACCTCAAAAACGGAAGGGAATTTTCTGAAACCTTTTATCTATTGGGTTCCCACGAGATTATGAAGAATTTGTAACGTAAAATGTGTTTGTATGGGTTAATTTAAGTAAAAGAGAGAAATGAATCGAGCAAAAGAGCGGATGTTTAAAATAAGAAATATAAATAAGTACATTATTGGGATGGCATATTTTTAGTTTTTATTTAAAGAGTAACATAGTGTGGTAAATTTTAAACATCAATTCATTTTTTTTAAAATAAACCAAAAATTTGGGATGTTTAAAATTGGGACAAAAAATTTGGGAAATAACAAAAAAAGAAAATTTTTAAAAGTTGTAGTGCAAAGTTTTAAACTTTGCTCGTAAAAAAAACTACCCGGGAGTGTTGAAAGTAAAATTTTTTTTTTGACAATTTAGATTTTTATTTTAAATTTTATAGATTTTAACCCTTTTCTAAAAATATTTTTTTTTAACCCCAATTTTTGAAACCCTTTTTTAAAACCTATTTTTAAAATAATCGTTGAAGGGGGCCACCCTTTTTAAAGGCAAAAAATGTATAAACGTTTTTCTTTTTTTGGAAAAATTTAACCGATAAAAAACCAAAACATTATCTTTTATTTTAAATTGATCCTTTTTTTTTTTTTCCCAGCTGATTAAATTTCCTGTATACATTAAAATAATTTACCCTCAATATGTAAATTTTAAGGGATGCCCTTTTCTAAAACTACTTTTCCCGGTAGTAAATTTTGTTTAAATATTTATAATGTTTCAATTTTCTGAAATAAATTTTTTAAAAAAACTCAAAAATTTATTTTAAAAATTTTTTTAAGTAAAAAAATGGGTAAAATTTTCTTTTTGAAAACCCCAATTTAAAAAAATTCAAAATTAGCTAAAAGTCACATATAAAAAGAGGGTTCTTTAATTTTATAAAAATTTCAAACGTAAATATAACAGATTTTAGGGGGTAAACGAAAACAGCCCAAATTTTAAAATTGTCAGTAAGAGATAGAGAGGTTTTCAAACCCCTAATGGTGTTGATGCAAATTTTAAAAAATTATATTACAATGGATTCGGAGATGGGAATAGGTTTAAAAAAGATTTAATATTGGATTTATTTTTAGGGGGATTTTAAAAAATAAATTTTGCGAGGGTTGGGTAATGGGTTTTTGCATTTTTTATTAGGGTTAATTGGGCCCGGGGTTTTTAAATTTTTTTTTTTACTTGAAGTTCACTACGCATTCAAGGTTCATTTTAATTTTGAAAACCAAAAAAAATTAATCATTGTTCTAATTTGTACCATTGGATTTCGAAAATCAATTGAATTGTCATACTGATGATTAGGTTTTTCAAAAAAATGAATACGGGTGGAATGAAAATTTAAATTTTTTTTTTCGAATAGACTAAGTGCCGTTTTTTTGTTATCAATGTGAGTTTAAAGAAAAGGGTTGGGAAATTTAAGAAAAATTTGAACTTAACTCAGTGGCGCAACACTGCATGGCCTATTATGCCGATCTCAGTTTTCATGACCCTGGGCTTTGAGCTGCATGAGCAGATGTTCCAGTCAGGTGGCCAGTCTGAACCCGAAAACCTTCAGTGTTTCTTCTCAAGGAAGCTTGGTACTCATTTATCAACCCACTGAAGAGATGACCTTGCCCATCCTAGGGTTTGAACCCCGGACCTGTGGTGAAGAAGTGTGATACGCTACCACTCAGCCAGTGGGCCTCAAGAAAAATTTAACTGTACACAATAATTTTTTAGATTTGTTTATTATACTTATTTTTTTGTGCTAATTTGAAATAACGATAATGAACTTTAAAATGAATGATTTTTTAGCAATTATATAGTTTTGTGAAATTATTTCGTTTTTTTCCCCCATGAATTATATTGTATTGCTTTCTCCATTAGAACATTTTTTTATTTTTAAAATATCAATTTTTCCATTGTAAATATGATAAAACTATAACCATTATAGTATCCAAACTATTCAATATGAATAGTTAAAAAACAAATATTATGAATGTAGTTAATGATTTTTTTATTTATATTCAGTGATAAATTTAATAAATCTCGGGAAGAGGCAGGCTGATAGCAAAAATTTCATTGCTACTACCTTTGTCGTAGATTTGAATACAGAATACTATGTAAGAGGATGGTTAAACAATGAAAATGGCAGCTACTTGATGTTAAATTCAACAAAGCATCGAATTTCTGTAATTTTGTATAATTATATGGGAATAAAAGTTTGGGGATCGTACGAATATTATTATTTAGGGCTTCGAAGCGGAAAGGCCGTTATTTTGGTCGGAACAAAAACTGGAACTGAACCGAAAGAAGTATTGGTTTATTTCGGTTCAATATATCTTCATTCATTTTATTACAAAAACCAGCTCATCAATATTTTCTAATTTAACGTCAACCATATAATTATCATCATCACATATGTACATTGCTTCTCGATTTCCTTTTTGATGTCCGCTAGCACTTTTCTGTTTCAGTTTCGCATGAAACTGCTTGTTGAAGGCATATTTAATTCTGCTGAATGAACTTGAAATATCGGTGATTTTTTTTAAGAAAAATATCAGTCCGAGTTACATTTTTCATATCTCACAGCATGCTATCATCCACGGATGCTTATAAAGATGGTTTAGATAGACCTAGCCAGAATCATGAACCTACTTTTCAAATCGTCGGCCTAATTATCAGACTGTGTAACTCCAGTGGTTTAACTGATTTGATATAGGAGTGCAACGCGCCAAGTGCTTTTGCAGCTGTTGTTGTCGGGTTACATGAAATCCAAGATGACGGCCTAGCGTTTCCCCTTTGTTTTGTCTACGCCATGCCTCAGTGCGCGCTCCGTTTTTAATTTATTCCTTTGATCAGCATAATCACTATTTTTTTTTATTTCATAATAAAACTAGATTTCGAAGGGAGAGGTGGGGGCTAAATTTTAACGTAAAATAAATACAACAGAAAGTAATATTAATATATTACACTTCCAGATATAAAATATTTACACTATTTTAAGCGTTCATTACACAAAATTTGTAACAATATCGCACCTTAAAAATATCAAAGTAAACCATATTGTAATATTATCGCCTACCTTGTCGAACATAAACAACAACTTGACGCCTAGCCCTACTGTATCAAATTAGCTTCCCAGATGGAGTTACGCAGTCTGATAATTAGACCGACGAAATGTGATTTTGATAATGGATAACAGTGCCAATGCTCGCTGTTCTCTGCTCAGCGCTCGTATCGTACATGCTGGTTAATTGTTACAATTCACACATCGTGTACTAATTAAAAAGCAGAATAAAATCTTCTAAATTTTTTTGTTTATGATATAATTATTTTTTGTAGAAATAAGAATATACGTAAAATAAAATTATTCATTAGGAACTGAATCGCAAATCGTTATTTTTGGAGGAACGAAAATCGGAATTGATCATATATATATATATATATATATATATATATATATATATATATATATATATATATATATATATATATATATATATATATATATATATATATATATTAGTTAAACCGGAACGATTAAAAGCACGGTTCGAAGCCCTATTATCATCGTCATTTGTTTTTTGCTCAGAACTATGACATGTGTTACCATGTGTTAAGGATATAGCTTTAATGTGATAGCTTTTGTCAAATCAAATTGCATCAATCCTGAGAGGGGTTTTTAGAGTATCGGCTTTTGATTCTTGGCAAATTTAATTTGACAGAATTGAAAATTTATTTATTATTAAATGCATTCAATTAAGTTAACGTATTAGGGAGCATTGCATTATTCCACAGCATATTATCGTGAAGGTGTTAAGAAATTGAACTAGTGGTGTATTGTGAACTCAGATGTAGCCCTTCAGTGTGGTTCAGAATTACGACGCCCATCACCAGTTATTCTCTTGGTTTATAATTCGTAGTCTTTGTTTGTGGTTTTGATTCAAAGTTTATAACTTATATTAAATAGTTACACGTAATTGAAGGAGGAGCTACTCCTTTTTGTTTCAAAAAGACGGAAAGAAAGATAGAAAGAAAATGCAAAATTAATATATCTACAGTGACATTGAATTCATTTGAAAAGACTTTTTCATTTTAAAATATCGTTTAATAAAAGGTATTACATCAAACATTTTCGACGAGCTTTTGTGACGTTAAGTAAAAAAATGTGAAAAAATGTCACTCGCTACAGTCCGATTGATGTTATTAATAAAAATTTTCAGAATACTTTCTTCTGGAAGTTTCTTGACAGCTGTCTCATGTCTTTTTTATTTTTAAGAATTGAATGATAGATTTTTTTAAAGACTGGAAGCATTGTTTAAGATTATCTTGGTATATAATATGTAAAAAAATGTAACTTAAAATGGAGAGAATAATATAATAGTTAAAATCCAGAGCTAGAATGTCATGTACTTGAGTTAGGATTTTTGTTGAACCGTCACGTTATATATAATGATAGATGCTGAATGTTAAATCTGAGTTATCTCAAAATATTAATATATTGTTCAATTTGAAATTTTTTTCAACGAGATGCATCGTCTCGGGTATTATCTTTTAATCATATTTAAGCTTACTAATAATATTGCAGCATCTGATAATGTGTATGTGAAGCAATGCTTTTTATAAAAATAATTCGTGAAAATATCAAATGATTTTGAACCGAATTTCTTTGTGTAAAACGGTGGAATTTTTTTTACGGTTTTTCACAAGGATTTGAGCAGGAAGTTTTAAATGATTGATTGTTGAATGTGATACAACGAAAGTTATTTTAAAATATGTGTTTAAAGATTTCAAGTTTCTATAAATTGTCATTAAATTTTCTATAACACTACAGTTTAGACATTAAATATCATGTTTTTTTTTAAATAAATTAGAAAGAAAAAGTTTAATGAATGTTTTTATTAATGTAGTCATATCGAAATGTTTTCGTATGATTTTATTTAATACGTGTACATTATTCACAAAAATGATTTTTTCGAAAAATTCTTGACACTTTATTATTACACCCCATATAATATAAGTAAAGGCTATAATAACAAAATACAAAGACATTTTATATTACAAATCAAATTTCTTTCAATTCTAGTTAACATTTTAATGGTGAAATTTTCACAGAATAATGACGTGCACAATGTTTCTTAGTACTTCAGTATCTTGTTTTAAATGACCTGCTTCAATTGATTGTACCGAGTATTGTATGAATAACAAAAACATATCTTATCTATATGAAATTCTATGTAGTTTATTCTTTCCACGTCAATTAATATAGTTAAACGATATAGAATAAAACATTTCTAACTATTAATCGCAACAATGAAGATAAAGATTGTATAAAGTTTATTGGTAGAAAAAGAAATAGTTCTTATGGAATAGTTCCCCAGAGGAATGAACAAATATTTAGAAAATATAATGATTATTTTTCTAGTAACTATTTCGAAATACTTTCACCTCATTGAGTTCATATAACAGACATTTTTTCTAAACATTCATTAAGTTGGAATTTAATTTTTCGTTTGATTTATTTGGATATTTACGGCTTATCTAACTTTTTCGTACAATCCACACTCTTTATTTTTTTTGTACCGGAATTCTTTGTTTATCTATCGATATTATGTAATGTATTATATTGTACAGAATGAGACGGTATGCGTATTAGAAGTTCTGAGGTCTGCACCTAAATGAGCCAATTTGCATAACATGTGAAAAAGAGTACAATATTGGTTCACAAAAATGTATTGTTACGTAAATCGGGGCTGGCGGATTTTTTGCTAATAGTCCCAAAGAACAAAACAGTTCTTCAACAGCTAAGAATTTTTTTGTCAAAAAAAAAAAATCCTTAAAATACAGGATACAGCAGTAAAATTCGCACAATACGTTCCAGAAGGTTGTCACATCTTCTCCAGCACTCAGACATAATTTTCAGTGTCTAAAAGTACAAATATATAAGGATAAAGGTTATCCACAAGCAATCATTCGGTTTTAGGCAAGTGAAGTCTTCAACAGCTGAAGTCATACTGACCGAGTTTCAGCAAGTGACCACTGTTTATAGTCTACGTAGCTACTTTTCAGTGTTTTTTCGAAAATTCCGCCTACGTCATAGGTCAAGATGTTATAGACATTTCCAGTAATTTCGAAAAGAGATCCACCATAGGGTAGCCAAAATGATGCCAATTTGGCTGTATCTGCAATATTTCGTCAAGTTCCCGTTGAAACGCCATTAAAATGTAAGAGACGGCGTTACTTGCGAATAATAGTTTTTATATCATAAAATAAATTCAACAGAAAGTATTATTAACTTATTGAACATATAGAAATTTAAATTATTCGCTCAAAATTCATTGTAATATTTTTGCCTTGTAATTAAAAAAAACATTTGAAATCTTACGCAACTAAGTTATAGTAGTATTACATGTAATTTTTACTATCACTATTTTTTTCAATTTTTTTTATAGCTGGGATACTTCTTCCATGAAATTCCAGAAATTCCATGTTTATTTGTTCCTTAATCTTATTTAAAGACATGAAGAAATTTTAAATTTTAGTGTATTGCTTAATAGAGCTAAAAATTTTATCCAAGCACAACACCTTCATTAGAATATTCGTAAAATTCCAATCAAAGAATTTTTAATAAAACTAAAATAATTTTAAGCTATTAAGTTTTCATTTTCTTTCAACTGTGCAATTTTTTTCAATAGTTATAGAATATGTAAATAATTTAAATGGATGTTCAACCCGCAGAAAACGATAAGTATTTAGCCTAATGTAATATGTGTCGAGATCTGAGGAAAAAATTGTGGTAAGATAATACCGTCAAAGAACTAAATCTATTTCCTCTTTTCCTTGGTGTGGACAGAACTGTCAACGTACAAAAGCTGGATTAATAATAAATTGTGTCACAGGCTAAGTTGTTAAACATGGTGGTCAACAAAGAGAAGTATGTTTTCTATAGTATGTAATTCTGTGTATCTGTTGGGACCACATCGAAAATGATGTTGGATGAAAAAGGTCAAGTAGGTCAAATATAAATCTGTGGGCCAGTATATTAAAAAACATGCCAGGTAAAAAAAAAGATAAGAATTCTAGGTCTACATAAATGTACTTGAGGTTATTTCAGGGTTTCTTCGATTTATGACCGATTGTTGGTCTGACATGTTTTAAGTCGGACTGATATCTTTGTGCATTATTATCATTCAAATAGGTTGTAATAATTGTACACCGAACAACGACAAAAAGAGAATCATTTTTATGTGCGTATAACTATTCTTCACAGTGTGAAAAATAAATACGTTCTTTAGTTATAAATTCCTACTTTGGCTCCTAGTAATGCAGTTATTGTTCTTTGATTGTGTTCTTATTTTTTCTTTACTTCCTGCAGATCTATCTTTCTCCTTTGTATTTGAGGTAAGTTGTGTGTGTACATGAAAATTTTAAAGGATGTAAACGGCGCAATTTAGAGAAAATTATAAAGATATATCTCGTAACGTTTGCATCTTAACTTAGTTTTCTACTACCAAGCAAATGACTCTTCGTCACTATGTTCGTTTTTATCTTCTGTTATACAAAAATATTCACTTAAACTATCGTCTCTTTGTTATATGAATAAGGTTTGAAGCCATTGTTTTGTATCTCGCAATTTTTCACTCACTTTTTACAATTACAATTACAGATGCTTTACATTGTGTATCGCTATTTTTACTTTATTTTACTCAATTTTTACACTATCGCTGTTTTTATACAATGTTTACTATGTTTTTAAACTACCGCTATTTTTACATTGCTATTTTGCAGTTACATTATTATCGCTATTTTTACACTATTATTTTACACTGTTATAGCTATTATTATTCTATTATTTTACACTATTGTACTATTATCACACTATGTATATCACTATACTGACGAAAGAGTTTCGCTTATATTTACGAAAAAAGTAATATGACTTTGATGTGACAAAATTATTCTGAAACTCAAGAGATAAAGGTGAATTAGTGAAATATATTTGTGATGTACTATCTTTTATTTTGCAAACATTCTCATTTTAATTTGTACCATTTTCTATTTAAAATACGCATTTTCAAATATGTAATCTACATTTGTTTAATATATGGCAATATATATATATATATATATACTTGGTGGTCTTTTTTGTAATTTTTCTTACTCATGTCATATGAAAAAATGTGTATTCTATTTCATACAGTTTCGTTTACCGGCAACTCCGCTAATTAATAAAGTGACGTTTCGATTGGACGTTTAAAAAGAGCTCATATTGTATTAGATTTTTTTAAGCTGTATCAAAATTTATTTTTTAAATAAAATTAAACTATGTCAACGAAGTAATTGACTTAAAATGCCATGTGAATAGTTCTGTTAATTTTATTTTAATAAATTCCTGATGTTTGAAATGATTTTGTACATTCTCGCATTTTTCATCGACTTAACGGATTTTATTACTGTAAGCAATTTTTACTGCAATAGTAGAGATCGAAAGGAAAAACAATTTTTACAGAATTGTGAGCTGCTGAAGATGATTTTACTTTCTCCCGTAAAGGATTTATGTTTGAAATTGCATTTCGTTTTTCAACGTCTATCACAAATATTTGAAACCGGTTCAGATTGTGTTTCGTTTTTGAATTTCTGAAAAATACATGCTACATTTTTTTTTCGCGACAAAGAAAAATCACAGAATTTTCTATTATATCTCACATTTTAAGTTTACATGTGTAAAATATATTTTATTGTAATTTAATATAACGGATGGAGAAAATGCTTAGTTCTTGCTAAAATAACAATTAAAGTGTTCTATATATATTACTGAATTATTATTTGAATACCAAAAATATTGTTTCTCTGTTATTTTATATTGAAAATGTGATTTTCTTTTAGCCATTTATATGGTCAATTTTTGTTTAATTTAAATCTTTATTCTCGTATATTAAGATTAATTATATGCTAAGATTTATTTTCTTTTTTACTTTTTTTATATTGTAATGAATTATTTGCTTTGGAAATATTTCATAAGAAGCTTTTTCATCCCAACTTAAGTGGAATGTTTAAATTTTTATCTATTTATTGTTAACTTTTTATAAATGAATGTTTAAAAGATTTTAACCGCAAGTGCGAAACAACCAATTTTTGTAAATTTTATTGTAGTTAAATATTGTAATATTTTATGAGTCTAGATAAGAGACTCATTTTCCATATATATATATATATATATATATATATATATATATATATATATATATATATATATATATATATTAAGGTATCCGTGCGCGCGCGGACTACTTGCGACAACTTTTTTTTTGAAAAAATGGAGCTATGGGGATTTTTTTGTGATCTTTAGATTTATTTAGTATATTTTAAGAAGAAAATCCTAAAATTAAAAACAAAAATTTATTATTATTAAAATGGGAAAAAACTAGTAAAAATGTACAAAAAATTACATAAACGGGGCCTGCTCTGTACAAAAATGTTATGAACAAATTCTCAATTTTTCAATTTTGATGTGTTACTTTGTTATTCATGTTTGAAATGACCTTCAGGATAAGAGATATTTTAATTTTTACAAAAACTAGAGCACTTTATCTTAGGGACTACATGAAATTGCTTAAAAACACAGTGATTATATTCAAATAAAGGACTGTAAATTTTGAAGTAAAACAGTGATTGATAAATCTGAAGGTTAAAACACTTTTACTGTTGTACAGAATGTACACAAAAAATTCAGCTAATTATTTTAAAAACTTTTTGAGGAATCACTGTCCCCGTTTGAGTTTTTGGAAAAAAAACACATTTCGAGTAAAACGCATTTTAAAGTGTGACATCTTGTGTAAAGTTATGGCAGCTGATTTTACTAAAACACTTGTTGTTTTTGTTCTAGTGAATGGAAAATAAAAAAATTGGTATTTTTATAAAGCTAATAAGACGGCCTATAAAATAAAATCATAAAAAAAATTTGTCAATTTTTGAAAAAAATCATGATTTTGTGGGTAGTTGGATACCTTAATTTATTAAGCATTTAAGTATTTTGCTGTTAATCTTGTGTTAATATGCCTATCAGATAAATTATCCAGAGTCTTAAATAAGCTATAAAAAATAAAAGTGTTAACAAGTAAATTAAGACATTAAATTTCTTCGTCAATCTTGAGTTCATTCTAATTTAGTGTTTGATTGATGACTCTGTGGCAATAGCTTCATTAATAACATCTTATGTATTATTAAGAATTGGTTCATTGGTGAAATTAAAGAGTCTCAAGACTATACACGAAAATACATTTGGGATTCTCGGCGTTGTTTTATTCTTTCTTGTAAATAAATTGGGGGGGAGGGATCGGGGAAAAAACCCAAAAAACCTAATATTTTTTGAATGCAGAAGGAAACAGTTATTATTAATCTCTTTAAAAAAGCCTTTTGAATGATTTGAGTTTTTCTTTTTATCTGTCGATAAATAATTAATTTTTTATTTGAAGACATCAAAACAAAATTACGTGTTAAGTTGATGTAAATTGACGCGTGAATAAATATATTCCAAGGAAACGAAACTTAATTTAGTATTGTGGCAGTATTTTAATCGATAAGCTTTGATTGTGTGTTATATTACTTAAGAAATTTTAATCTTTTTTTCTCGTTTAAAAATAGTCAAAATTTTGGCAATAAATTTTTAATTTTGAAAATAATTTGTTACACTGGCATAAATCTGTGATTTAATTTCACGTTACGATTATTTATATTTACATTACATGTTATAGTCACATCATGTTATAATCAAAGAATACAATAAACGTTGCATCATGTAGTACTATTTAAAACAATAAAATTAAACAATTTTATAATATAAATTAAATATTATATTAAAAAACAGTATATTCATTCTAGTATTTTTTTCATTTGTTTTTCGATTTATGTAGCGCTTCATATGTCTTTTTATGTATTCATTTGAATATTATTAATTTCAGAATGATTAAGATTATGAACTTTTTGTTTCTTGAGTAAAGGATTAATATTGTGTAAATCAATCTTATTCTTTCTAAGATTTATTCAATGTTGAGTAAGTTTTTGTGATTTGATAAAAAAAATTTTTTTTATGTCTATTTTTTTCCCCGTTCTTTTTTTGGGCATAGAATTAAAAATTTTTTTTAGCTTCTTTGGGATTTATTTAAAAATTTTTTTAAAAAAATTTACTTTTTCAAAAAAATTTTTTACGTTCTTTTTAGTTTTTTAAAATAAAACAATTCAAATCAAATAACCATTTAGATCAGATTATTTTATCAAATCTATGTAAAAAAAATGCAAGTGTGAGGGCAGTCAAAAAGTAACGTGACATGTCCTCTAACACAAATCCTTTATTTTCTAATAAAAAGAATTTCTCACCTGAGTAAGGCACTGCTATTTATTACTTCATCACATGGGCATCATGATTGCCGAAGCATTTGTTCGACCGGTACACCAATAAATTAAAACAGCCTTGAAAAAATCACCATCTAAGTTGTGGAATCACTTTAAGCTGGTTATTTCGGCATCGGATATGAAATGCCTGCATCGTAAGCGCTTTTCTAACGGTCCAGAATTATAAAAATCATTGGTGAGAGATCCAGACTGTAGGATGGGTGATCCAGTAACTACCTTGATAAAATCTGTTTCAAGACACGCCTAACTATGACCTAATGCGATCCGTTGTTTTTGTACAGAAACATGATATCTATTGGGAGCAGTTCCGATCGGCATGTGCTTTGTTCTACTGATCCAACTTGGCTTAATAACTTTTGAAGCACCCCTTATTATTTTCGATTCAACAGCTAGGACTCAGAAAGATAAAACTGATTAATATAAATACGGTTTCTTAAGAAGGTAAATTTTCGAGTTTTGAAACTTATTATTTATTCATGTTTAACATTGTAAATTTAGGCATAAAATATTTAAAACAACAATCGTGTAATACAACAAACAGAATGTAAGCAGATGAATATTTCATTTTTGGAAAAATTGTGTAACAATTTGAGAAAACGTTTTAATAACGTATTAAAGAGAGATTTATGAAATACTAGCTGCATGGCCCGGCTTTGCACGGGCTTTCTCCTTCATGACGCCAGCAATTATGTGTGTGTGTTTGTACGCGTGCAATGTGAGTGATTTCTAAAATTATTTCATTAAATTTCCCCTTTTCGAAATTTGTTCCACATATTTTCTATTTAAGACAGGTTTTCCCCTCTCCAGCCCAGCATAACACGGTTTTTTAGTGTAAAATTATTGTTCTCTCTTCCCCTCCCCCTCACAGATAAGATATAGCTTCAAATTTCGATGTATGACTTTTAAAAAAAATATTGCATTAGTTAAAAGATTATTAATGTGAAGCAATAAAAAGAAAACGATTCTAATGTGCTAAGAGTAAAACAAAAAACTTTCATAATTTTTAAATAATAGTTAGTTTCTAAGAAACTAAAATAATATAATAAATTTCAGATTTTCATGAATCAATCAATCATTACGTATAGTTAGCTTAAAAATGTCTCTGAAATGTATTTTTATCCAAAGTATATATAATAGACGATATAATTTTAATTAAGAAATAATTAATTTAGTGTAATGAAATAATAGAAATAAAATTCTTTTAAAACACACACACATATATATATATATTAATTAAAATCCATTTTCTATAAATAATAAATAAAAGAAAAATTTACAAATAGCTATTGAAACGATTTCTTTTTTTAAAGCTTGAATAAACATATATAAATATATATATATATATATATGTTATAAAAAACAGTATGAGGGAAAGTGTAGATATATATTTACTTGTACTGAAAAAAAACATTCAAAAAGAAAAAAAAAACTGATAAAAACGTTTTGATATTTTATTTTAATTTCATAGTTTTTCCTTCCACTGTCATTGTTACAAATTTTGTGTAATGAACGCTTAAAATAGTGTAAATAATTTATACATCAGGAAGTGTAATACATTAACATTACTTTTTGTTTTATTTATTTTATGTTAAATTCTTGCCACCACCTCTCCCTTCGAAATCTAGTTTTATTATGAAATTAAAAAAATAGTGATTACACTGATGAACGGAATAAATTAAAAGCGTGAGCGCACTGAGGCATGGCTAGACAAAACAAAAGGGATAAAAGATAGAGGAATGCTTGTCACGGGCTTTTTTGCAAATTGCAGAATTTTTTCCTACTTTCTTGACATTTGTCGTTATATTTTGAAAACTTCACACAATATCTTTATAAATTATAGCCTATGTGTTATTCTGATTTATAAGCTATATTATTGTAAAGTTTCATTAAAATCCATTAAGTTTTTGCGTGAAAGACGGCCAAATATCCTCACAAACTTTCGCGTTTTTAATAATATATTAGGATATTAGGATTTTATTAGTTTTTTTAATTTAAATTCATCCTCAAAGTGATCAAGTATTTATAAATATTAATTATTAAATTTATATTATAATTAGACGTGCTCTTATGGAATTAAATGATCTAGATAAGTGAGAGTTCACACACACACACACACACACACACACACACACACACACACACACACACACACACACACACACACATACACATACACACACACACACACACACACACACAGTTTAATGAAAACCATTAATAAAAAAACCTCAAAAACTTGAAAAATTTCAAAATCAATTTTAAGGCAAAAGAAAAAAAAAATACATAAAAATTCTGTGATTTTTAAAAGCGAATTCAAATGTTTTGAATAGAATGTCTTTTAAGTTTTGAGAAATTTAAGGTTATTGAAATTATTAACATTTATATTTTTGATTAGTTAACGCTTAATATTAATAAACGTGAGATAAGACTTTTTCAATTAATTTTTTAAAATCTAAAGGTTTTTAGAAAAATGTTATCAATTCATATGATAATAAACTTTAAATTATTTTTCTTATGATATTAATTTAATAAAAAGCTTTTGCATACAAATGATTTTTCAGTTATTTGTGTTTATTTCTGTTTTTTTTTATATATTTTGTTTATATATTTTAATAACATCAGTGAAGTTAAAATTTAATTGCAAATATATCATACAATCTACATATTTGTTGAAGAAAAAATTGTAATTTAGTTTAAATCGTATTTGTAAATATTGATACATGGTATTTATTTTCAAGATGTAACGTGAATGCAGTTAAACGATCTTCGGGGGAAACTAAATATACATATACGTAATTCTTGAAATAACGAATTTTGTTTTTCTATTTAATGAAACAATAAAACTGTTAATTTTTTAATTTTAAGAATATTTCTTCCTAACTTTTTTAAAGTATAATGTTACTATTTTACTGATTAGCAGTATATGTACAATATTGGTTTGGTTTTCTGATATCTATAAAGTCACAAAAATAAGAAGCTTTTTCTGTAAGAGTATTTTTTGCACAAAAATGTTTAAAAAAAAATAAGTGAAAATGCTGCTAGGACATTTCACCAATATCCATTCACTATATTTATGTAGAAGTACGAAACTTACATTTTGTCAAAATTGTGACAGAACGTCTTTTGAGACTTTGTCAACCTTTCGGCTCTTTTCCAGGTTTCTTTTCTTATTTTTATTCCTTGTCTATAAAGTTCCTGTGCAAAAGAGATAAATCGTTGTTGAAGCTGAACGACAAACTGCCGACATTCTGAGAACGAATGTTTTTCTTGGCATAGAGGCCTGTGATAGTTATCTGCTGAAATGAGGCACTGTTTTATTTTTAGATATGATGACAAAGAATTGTTCTTACCAATGAGGTACAGACAGCGTCCTCGCTACCGGAGGTTGCTAACTTAAACAAAGGCTGCATTCAAACGAGTGAAAGTGTTATGTAAGCTACAGCTTTAAAACATACTGTTATTAAATGAATATTTTTCGGAATTTGAAAGTTTTAGTCTCAAAAACTAAACAGTTAAAGGTTAAATTGTATGGAATATGAAAAATATGTACTAGAATTGTTAATAAATTGGACAAAACGTGCTTAAGATAGGATTAGTTGTAAATTATGTTGTTGTTATATTGTAATTTATTGGACAGTTACGACTAAATTTTCAGAATATATTGAAAATTTATTTAAAAAGTTGTTATTTGAAATCAAAACACAAATGCATAGTTAATTAAAAATATTAGAAAAGTGAAAGGTAAAAACAAAAATTACAGGCTTCATAATTATTTCAAATTTTTAATTATTGAAAGAAGGGTAAAAATCTTATTATAATATTTTGATTTACAAAGACAAGTATTATTTAAAAATATTCAAATTAAAGCCCATTTATTAGAGTTATAAAAATAATATTGAGATTAGAATGATTAAATGCAAACTGGAAGAAAATAGTTCGAAAAAAATGTAACAGTTTTAAAACTATCAGTACTTAATCATTTTTCTTGTAATTTAACTAGCAATCATATAGTTTATTTGTAATGTAATTTTTTTGTAATTTAATTGTTTTAAATTAATTGAAAACTAACATTGTAATTATGTTAGAACAATGCTTTTGTTTCGTTGAAAAGCTATTTTTAAAATTTTTTTCTAATCATTGATCCAGAATTGATATAATTCTATTAAATTTCAAACTCTAGAATTTATGAATCTGTTTTAGTGTTGAATTGCTTTTTTCACTAGACCGTTTCCATAAATATTTTTGTTGTTGTTAAATTTGGATATTCGAATGTAATTTTATTACAAATATTGCATAAATTCTTTACTAGGTAAATAAATGGTAGCTATATACATAAATACTTACGCATTTCGAAACAGATTTATACCTCATTTATAATTTATATATATATGCACCTATGCTTTATTTTGGCATCGTGTAACTTTTTATCTAATACTTTATTCTCTACCAGAAAGGACACATAAGTTTGCAAGATCCATTAACATGTTTCTTCGCCAACTGCTGCTGTTTTTTCCTGAACAGGAGGAAACTTTTCTCGTACAGGCAGTAAGAATAATACCAAAAAAATAAGAATACCTTTATTTCGCATTCCATCTGATATTTTATTAAAGGCTGCCTATTTTTCGCTGTCAGAGTATTCGCAATTCTTAGAAGTGGAGAAAACAGTGTGGTCAGCTCTTGTCAGACTATCTGGCCTTCCCATGTTATATTTATGCTACTGGCATGGTTACAAGAAAGCGCAATAATGTCTGCTTTTTAAACGAGTTTAGATGTCTGGTTTTTTTAAAGTACGTATCGGGGGGATTTTTAAGTCTTTTTAACTAAAGTGAACGTTAGCATTATTATTATTATTCAATTCCTACTGTTAGTTCTCTCTCTCTCTATATATATATAGATATATATCTTGTTCAAATTTTCAATCGTTAATAAAGTACTTCCTATTCATCCATTCAAGTTCAAATAATTTTTTAAAACTTCTAGTGGATGACACTTAATTTAATACAGTTGTTTCAAATTATAATTGATTAATTAATTATTTTTATTTTTAAATTTATTCTGCGTTATTTCTGTCGTAGTTATAACTAGCTGCAACAGATGGCGCCAGTCCGTTTTTGTTGCGAAGTTGGAATTGACGTAAATTTTTTTATATTACTTGTTTTTAATCATATTTTATTTTTTTAAAACAACATTTATCATTTATTGTGTATGGGATTGTATTCTAGGAAGCAAATGGATTGGATACTATATCGTTCCGTAAATGTGTGATAAAAGCATAAAAATTTAGGTTATATTACAGCTGCTATGAATTTGAATAAATTTAGTGTTATTCAAACTGTTACAAAGTTGCTATTTGTAGAAGGGAAGCTATATTATCGTGTATGATGGTCTTTAAATACATGTATAGTTACTTCTCTTTTCCCCATAGAGATAAATTAAAAGGGAAGAAAAAATGAACTCTATATATCTTCTATGTAAAAGACGTACTTGGAAAATTTTGTTACAACAGTAATGTCTTTTGATAAATAAAATAATTCTTTATTTATTTTGTTATATATTTAAATATTATTTTTTGAAATATATACACCACTTTTTTGAAATATATATACTAGTTATAAATAAAGCGTAGTATTGTGAAATTGTAAAAAATGATAATGGTTTGCGAAATTATTATATTAAGTTCGAAATATAATATCATATAATTTGTGTATAAAATAACATTATTTATTTATAATATATTATCATATACGAGCTAATCGAGAACATTAAATTATTATTGAATTTTTATTGAAAAATTGTTAAATCAAAAGAAATTTACATACTATACTGAAAAATGACATACTTAACTTGATTTATTTCTTATTTATTTCTTTGTTATATTTTAAAGTTTTTTGTGTAAGTACACACAAAAATTTCACTAAAAAAAACAAGTAATTTAACAGAAATAGAAATATGGACCTCATAATCTCCAAGATATTAAAATTAATATAAAAATAAAACAAATCCGATTTGCATTTAAATAAGAAATCATACAAACTAAGCTCATGTAAAAAATATGTGTAATAAGTAACGTTGATTTATTTCAGAGTTAAAATTGCTTAAGTATTATCCGTTAAGAATTTAACAACATTATAGTATACTCGTTTTTACAACAAAATGCTCCGTGCAATAAATAGAATTTTTTAAAATTATCCTTTTTTCTGTGGAAAACAATTTGACGCATCAATATTTGAATATAATTTGATGCTTGATATTAATTCAAAATTTTTACTATAGTATATACATGATGCAAGTCAATTTATGCTTATTCAGTGAACTCCTACTCCTTTTTTGCAAAGTTTAACTAATTTTACTGACCTTAAGTGGAACAATACGAGTCGAAGTTCTTTGCGGCTGATACATTCGTAAATGTACTATTAATTATTTTTGAAATTGATTCATCAGCAGAAATAGCAGAACAGAATTTCAGTTAGAACAATATATTTTTCTCTCTGTTGTCTGCTGCTTAGAGTGTGTCTGTATGTTTTATGCTCATTTTAATTTTTTTTTTCCCAAGTTTTCTTTTTTTTTTCTCCTTTTTGTATGAATTATCTTTTGTTCCTTTGGCTGTTTTTTTCCTCATCTGACTCTTTTTTTTTAAATATATTTTTAAGTCTTGTTCATTTTTTGAAAGTGTTTGAATTTTGTCGTTGTTTTAAAAAAAACTTGAAATGATCATATTTATCTGTTGGATTTTCAATAATTATATTTTATTCTGCAGGCGACATAGAGTTCCTCGCTAGTGCTTAAAATTCCTTAATATGTATTTTATTTAAAAAGCACACAACAAGGTTATACTACTTTGTTTATCATCGAAACCAAATATCTTATGACACCTAATATCTTATTTTATGATCTTTTATCGAATTTTTTTCTTACTAAAGTAAAGAAAATAAATAGTTACTCAAAAGGATATTATAGTAAAAAGTTTAGCTTCCAAAGAAATTTATTGTTTTGACTGCCAAGCAATTTTGTTGGTTCATCAGCTAATAACTCTTCAGTGTACTTTTTATTACGAGGTACCGGTTGATATTTTCATGTTATTTTCTTGCGAATTCAAAATTCATCTAGTAATATTAAAGAAAAAATGTACCAATTGAGAAATGAAATTTCAGCTGTGAATCGCTAAAGGAGATTAGATCTAAAAGTTGAAAGAATTAAAAATAAATCATGTTAAATATATGAAAAGGGGAAAAACCATATTATGGTTGTATTTAAAGCAATTAGGTTGAAATCAAACACAATTAATAAATACTTAGATGCCAGTTAAGCAAATTTTTTTATTTATTGGGGAGGGGGGCTTCCTTTAATATATTTATAATAAGAATTTCACGAATTTAATAGTATAATTATAATGAAAGTTATTAATTTGAAAGTTAACTATATATATATATATAATTAGAGCTGATTTCAACATATAGATCTGAAGAAAAAAAGAATTCAAAATCTAATAAAATTGACTCTTTAATGAGTAAGCAAAATTTATTAAAAATGTTAACTGATTTTATTTATATCTGTTTATTGTCGAATGCTCGACATGCCACTTAAATAGGAATTTAAAATAAAATGACATTACACAATTTCAGATATTTCGATTAAATTACTTTGGCAATGTACTTGTGATTAGGCATTTCGACTCTCTCAGTATATTCAAATATAATTATTTTGCGAGATAGCCCTATCCACTATTGCAATTTATATAATTATTCGTTTTATTTTCATAGTAAAATAAATCTCTCACATTATAATCACTTCTACTAAATATACCGTTTTATTTTGCATACTTTCTGTTATACGTGTTGTTAAATGTATCATTTTACTTACTACCTTTGTTCGGAAGTGCACATACCACTAAAGACCCGCCGTGTAGGGCAGCGATGCACGTTAAATCTATCGAGAGCTGAAACGTCCTCCCGTTGGTGTGGTAGTTAGGGAGGGTGTCAGCTCAGGTGTCGTCCACGTCACTTGACCATGGTTCAAAATTACGTGGTCCATCGCCAAAAGCCCTCATGTAGCTGAACAGTGCGACGTTAATATTCAATCAACCAATCAATCGGAAGTGCACAACAGTAATAAAAAGTTTTTATTAATACAAACAATGCTTATATAGTCATGGTTTGCAGATAATTTGATATAAATTGTTTATTTTATCAATAAGTATTAAAATGATCGATCAAATAAATTTCTGATGCTTTGCTTACAAATTATAATGAGAAGAGCAAATAGAAAAGAATTCAAACCTGTGTGGAATCTCTATCAACTCCATATTTAATAATGAATAGCATAGAATGAGAGATTTTCTTATTTCTGCAAACAAGAAATAAATTTCGAAGCAAAATATTTATTTCCTAGCAATTTAGTTTTACGCAGGTATTGACATGTTACTCTTTTGATGTTTAAATATAATTAAGTTTGGTGATTAACGAAATAATCTGCTTAGTTACTTTTAAAAATAGATAATCGTGATGACATAACATTATTTGATTTTTAAATTTAATTTTCTTTATATGTATAAATATTATAATAGACCAAATATTTAATTTTGAACAATCGTACTATAAATCAAATATATAAAAAAATATTTTTTATTATGTAGAACTAGAAAATAATAACTGTGTTGCTGTATTTTTTTTCGGGGATGTATATTTAAAAAATTACATAGACGAAAGCGATAAAGAGTAATCTCTATGCTAAAAATCTGTCAGATTATGGGGGAATTGACTCCCTCTACACGCCTATGTACGCCAGTGGTCTCGGTCATTTCTCGTCTCACAGCAGCGCATCATGGTTTGGATGATGTCATCTCTTTTGATAGTCAGATCCCATTTTTCGGTGAATCGTTGCTTATAGAACAGAAGTTCGCAAGCGAAATTCTATGACTCGCAATATTGCTGTTCTTTTTGGTACTGCCCTGACTTCATATAAAGATAATGCTTAGCTACATACGGTATGTTTTGCTGTGAAATGTTTTTAAGCTTGCCAAACGCTTTCTCGGCCAGCTAGTTAGCCTTATAAAACCTAATAGGAAGTTTCCGACAACTATTGAAGAATGTTGCTGTTTAATCCCATTTTCTTGGGAAGATTTACACAATAAATCCTTCGGTACACCGTACGAAATTTTTGTTTTTACCTCACTGGGTAACAACTTAACAATAAGAAAACTATCATTAAAACTTCCAAAGCGCAAGTTCTCACAACAATCCAATTATTAGGTCTCAATCTCAAATTATCTTCTTTGGAAGATACGATCGTCCTTATTGCAACGACTTCGCTGCCACTTTTTAGTATTTTGCTTTACAATATCGAACTTTAAACGGGGAGCCACCCTTCTTAATTTTTTTCCTAGATCGTGTTATCCGTTTGCCTTGTCATCGAGAAACTTTCTTCTTCCAAAAAGCAGCGATCTTTGGCATCTGTTACTGCCTCAGGCACTTAGGATCACGTCAATACGGCTCTGAAACGATCCCATGTCTGTTTCTCTTCCTTTCTTCACCTCAGGGGATTGTTGGTTCACTCGCTTTGCAAGGGATTGCATTCTTTATTTTTCTTTTCAGATTACTCAAACTAACTATAGACTGATTTTAAGGCTGGCTCTTCATTAAATGTCCATGCTAGAGACTTACATTCAGATCAGAAATAGACAAATGTTTCATTGATTTCTTCACTTTGTTACAATTGAACTTAGCAATAAAACATTTAAATTTTTGTAATATAATCGTTTTGTTGTGGACCAAACAACTGTTTTATGCAAGTTGAATCAACCAGCAATAAACTTTCAAACCCACAGAAACATGTAAAGGGAGGCAGGTTTTGTTTAATACAATTTTTTTACCCAACTGGCAAGTTTTCCTGAGATGTTGTAAGATGTAAGCCATTAGCTTAAGTGGTTTTAATTAATATGACTTTTTTACGCACTAATTTTTTTTATAACCGTGTAAATTATTGTTTATCTGCACTCAACACTCTTTGCCCTCTATATTTATCCTCTGTCAGCGGTTCTTAAACCGAGCGCCTCTCTAGGGGGTCCGCGCAAGTCTGTCATTCAATGTTAAGATTTCCCTCTTTCACAGACCTCTACAGGCTTCGTAGAAAAATTAAAAGATGTACCATTCTAGTCTAAATTACATCCCACTAATAAAAAAACTACTAGAACATGAATTTCGATTAAGGATACTAATTCAGGAAGGGTATTCGAAATCTTAGGGGGTCCGCGATGTCAGGTGATACATAAAGGGGGCGATAATCGAAAATTCAAGAACCGCTGCTCTATGCTAACTCCTCTATAGGCATTTCTACAAGTAAACTACAATTTAATTTCCTGTGCATATCCACACATATTTGTTAAATATGGGCAATCAGTCATGATATGTCAATTTTTACGCCTTCGAATGTATACTATGAAATCTAAAGCGATATCAGAAACTACTCCCCATAAGAAAAAGTAATTTAGTTAAGGGGAAAAAATACTTCAAATATTTAACTTGACATAAAAAGTCGGTCTTAAGATTTTCTTAGAAATCTATTTTAGTTTAATTTTACCATTGACTTGCTCAAAAACAAACAAACATGTTTGTAATTTTAATACAAAATTTTTTCAAGTTACAAATTATAATTTACTGTGTGTTCTTTTTAATTTATTTAAAATTTAAGACACATTTTATTTAACGTATAACAAGTGTCAATAGCAGAATTCACGTTAAAGATGCCTCAATAAATATGTTCTATGTGTTCAAAAATAAAAAAAATTTCGACATATTCATTATGCTTAATATTTTTCGATTATCTCGTTGAAGTTAGATAAGGAAAATAAAAACTCTTTTTGTTCAATTCAAGCGTGAAATAACTTGACCTGTGTAAAAGCTTTTGCGAGAACAGTTCATTACCGAACGTTATTAGATAGTCAATCCCTATGTCTTCTTGCGTATTTATATATAAACAGAAAACAAATTTAGTAGAAATACATTCGTACCGAGTTCGCAGTATCTTTGTTTATGATTATACAATTACTTATCTCTACTGCTAATTCTCATTAGCATAGTTTAAAAGGTCTGTTTATCTCTTTCCCTTTAAATTCTATTAAGTAATAGTTATTAGTGTTTCTGGAGAGGTAATCTATAAACCTATTAAGCGTCATATCTGCAGGAAATCTATTTTCCAGAATCTCGAAATGTGCTCGGTAAGTGCTATCTGAGAATCGATTTCTCGGTAGGTTTAGTTCACACGTGCTGCATCCATTCTTTCGACAAAAAAGCAAAAATTCACGAAGCCAGTCTCTCTCAATCGATGACTTTTATTTGTTGGTTACGAAGAGAAGTTTATGACACGCAACGTGAGCATTTCCTTTTATTGCGACATCATATTTCCTTTTTTTTCATTTCTGTATTCAGATTTTTATTTGTTTGTGCGGTAATATTCATTAACGTGGTTATTATTTAAATTAGGCACTGGAAAAATTGATAACCTGGATTGTGTATGTTTAAGTATTGGATAGAAATGCAGATATGAACAGCGATATCGGCATTTGGAATTAGGTAATAAAACAAAACCCCTGTTTACCAAAAAGGTTTGGGAACTCAGAAACTATTCTTTTTTATCGTATGAATGTTCTTCCAGTCAATTTACGGAGTGGTGAATCCACTTAGGTTGTATCATATCTTTAAGTGTTCCATTTATTAAGTAGAGACGTTTCTTTTTTAACAGCTTATATGGAATGTATTGTAATGTCTGTCTTGTTGAGAATTTTTTCTTTAAAATAATTTATATTTATAAATATATATATATTTTTTTCATCTTTTGTTTCAGTGAAATGTTTAAGCAACTTTGAAATTAAATACGTAATATATCAATAATATTATTTGAAAAAATTGAATTAATCATATAATTCTGCTTGAAGTATAAAATGTTCTTTATTTGCGGGTCGTAATTTCTTGTTTTATATTGTAATTTTAGAGCTGTGCACTTCGATTTATTAAAATCAAAGTGCATCAAAATTGTTGTATATAATAATGATAAAAGTTGAAGGAGGATACGTTATAGAGCCCACAAAGTCCCTATTTGAAATGTCATGAAGTTTTGAAGAATTTGACACCGAATAAAAATAACTTTGGTACTCTTTAATTGGTACTCTATCTTTTAAAACTATATTAAGATTTTTTATTTGAATTAACCGTTATGTAATTCTAATCCGGCTAAATGAATTTTTTTCTGAAATTTTAAAATGTTTAGAGTTTGTAAGTGTAGGACATAGTAATCATGTCTTAGTTTAATCTCATATGGAGCTTGATTCGAGTCGAGGATTCAAATCCAAGTTCTATCAAAGATGTCATGTGTAACAACGAGAACTTCAGCGCTTTGAACTCATTCAGGACTTGAAGCGCTTTTGTGGTGTGAATGTTATTAAAAAAAGTGAGGTACCAACTTAAATGTCGTCCTTTCATTTGACCGTATTTACGAAATTATTCTCATATAACTCGAACGGCATAAATCAATGGGCTAAATTCATATGGTGTCATAGTCACATGATAAGCGCAATCACAACCCAATCAATTCATATATTCATGCGACATCATAGTCACGTGATAAATATGAACGTGTGTTTTCAGCCAATCATTCTTTTGTTTCAGTGTTGCCAACTTTTGATTTTTACCGAAACTTTCTTTTAAAAAGAACATATTAGTTCATGATACCGCACATAGGTAAACAAAATGTACTCAATTTAAAAAACCCGTAATAATATAACAATTTTTCAATTTGAAAATCTTTTTGAAGAATCTTAATATTTGAATATGTTTACCCAATTCTGAAATTTTAAGAAACTGTATCTGGATTTTACGAATACTATTGAAGACGTACAAGGTCAGCTTTGAATTCAAATGAAAACACGGGCTACATTTATCATTTAACCGTCAAGAATTTAACCCATTAAATGGATAAATGAATTCAACTGTTACAAAAAAAAACTGGTTTTAAACTGGCAATGTTTTAAAGGGTATCCAGATTAGAGTAAGACTGAGAATATATATCTTAGCAAAAGTAAATTTTATAAATTATATCTTGTCATTTGAAAGAAGAATGTTTGATGCTGTTTTAACAGTAACTAAATGAATATGGAAAATGCTTTACTAATAACTAGTGGAACTAGATATAAAACTAAATCGAAATATCTTCGTGTTTTGTACCAGTAGACGTTTTTATCCGTCATGATGGGACCTCAATTTCCGCATAATGAAGTAGTCGGTTAACATCGAATTTTATTGAATATTGCAAATGTCACTTTAGAAAATTGGAGAAAAAATAAAAGAAATACAAAGACACATTTATATTATATGCAAAATTGCATTTTATAAAAGGATTGTTTATAAGCGTCGGATTTTAAAATACACATTTTAAGGCGAATAAATATTTTATTCTATACAAGTTCCATAGTATTTTTTTATTTGATTGTCCGATAATCAAATAATACGAGCCATATAAAAGTTACACATGCATTTTTTTTATCCGTTACATTTCTATCTCGAAATATGCGATTTTTTTTCTTCGAAGCTATTACAATATGAATAAAAAGTATCTCATGTATTTTCTTCTTTTAAACGGGAAGAATGTACTGTAGCAAATAGAATTTTTCCATGTACAATAATAAACGATTTAATACATTTGAAATACCAGAATTCTTTGAAATATCATGCTTTTTGTGGCATCAGGCTATTGAAATAAGTGAACTGCAGATAATTTAAGTTAGACCACACATATTCAAAACTCAGATTCAGTAAACGCTAAAATCCAAACTTGTATAAATTAATACAAGTAATATATTGTAGAATTTTAAATACGTGAATATAATCGTCACATTTGAATACTTTTTTTAAAACTTAAATAAATATCGTATAGGGAACATTAGCCTAGTAGTTATGGCCACTTACTCGTGACCGGTGTGGCATGAATTCCAGCCCTAGTGCCATTGAGTGATTATTAACTTCGCGCTATAAAGCAACACGAGCGCTATTGGTGATGGACCGCGTAATTTTGAGCTTTGGTTAAGAGACAAGGATGACACCTGAGCTGGAAGCCTCCGCTCTGAATTACCACACCACGCCTATGGAAGGGCATTGAACCTCGACAGATTTAACGCGCATTGGCTAATTTGCATGGTGGGTCTTCAGTAGAACCACGACTCGAACTCGGGAAACTTCGACCACGAGTTCGTGACCAACCCACTAGGCTCCTGCAACCACTCTAGTGCAATTGAAAATTCGCCATGTAGAAGGGCTGATGCATGTTAAATCTGTCAAGCTCAGTCCTTCTTGGCGTGATGGCAAATTTTCCCGGAGGAGGGGGCTAAGCTCAGGTATAGTCCTCGTCCTTGTCATGATTCAAATACGAGATCCGTCGCTAATAGCCCTCTTATTGCTTTTTTAGTGCGGGTTAACAAACACTCTCGCTCACACTCGATAAATATTGTATTTAAATACGTCGAAAATTTCGATAAATATTGTGTTCAGAATTGTGTGTGTATGCATTAAACTAAACATAAATTGCCTTAAAAATTTTTTGCTTTCCGCAAGTTGTTTAACCCTTTATCTACCTCATTATGATTTACTGCAGTTTTTTTCATGCAATATTTTTTTTTGGATCACTACATTGAAAATTAAGGGATATACCCCTAAACAAATCTCAACTTTAGGGAAAATTTTAATCCTTTAGAGCTAATTAATTAATTAAAGATAGTCCACTGTAAAATTAATTAAATACACTGTTCACTTAAAATAAAGAGTCAAATCGTTTTCTAAGTTCCTCATTAGCATACAAAAAAATAAGACACTTAAATTTTGACATTAACTATTTTTTCGGGACAAAAATGATAATCTTTGCAATCCTCTGAAAACGCCATCAGCTGCAAACGCAATTTCTGCTATAAAACTATTCGCCTTCCCCGCTAAAATACTCATCATAGAACCTGTGCTGCCATATATCTTGGAAGAGTGGATTTCAAAGAATATTCCTGCTAAATATCATCAGAATATTCGTAAAAATGGCTATTCTATGTAATTTTAAAGTGAGTGGTACTTATAAGTACTGTCGGTAGATAAAGGGTTAACAAACATATTTTTTTTTAGTTTAACTAAAGAAATCCATTTAGTTACAAATATACAATTGTTAATGCTCTAAGTATGAAGTGTCACCTACGAATATCTCCATTATTTCTCTTGAAAATCAGCGTTAATTTGATAAATAGATAGAATTAATCTTCATTTCATTTAAGCCGAATCTGTTCCGTCCCGTTACATTTTGATCCAGCTCGTAATTGTGAAGTGTATTCACAGGAAGAGTGACCATTACCGAATACTCATCTGTCTGACAAATGGAGAATGCTATCTTATTCTGCGGGCTACTTGTGTGTCCATCAATCTTGCCGCCTGCAGTGACCTGCCTTATCTAGAATCGTCACGCTACGATGGAGGGCGTAGTAATCCGCCCGGGGGGGAGTTGTGTCACCGTTTCGGTGCCGATCGAAGGGCCGCACCCACTTAAATTTCCTATTGGCTGAGAGTGAGTGAAATAGAATGCCATAAAAAGGTTTACCAAAAATATTAGTTGTTTTTGTTTGCACGTGGTTGATACACACACAATATATTTAAATTTTAAATCCGTGCATTTTTATTCCTAATTAAACGATTTCAATAAAATTTTTCTTTCTTTCATTATTACTCCTTCTGTAGTATTATATTTCTAAAAGCGTGGAATTAATATTGGGTTATATTCCAATTCAAAATTGATGATGCAACATTTCACATTTGGAGTTGTGAAATATATATTTTTGGTTTTATAATAAACGATTTGACCAATTTCCCGCTTTTCATATTTTTGTCGGGAAAACGGGTGCCCTTTTATTTTTGGCTGAATTTTTTAATTAAATAAATTAAATTATGACTTCTCTACGTACCGTAAAATCCGATGTATAACGCGCACTTTTAACACAAAAAGGGTTTTAAAATTTAGGGGGTTCGCTTATACGCTGGGTAAACCCTTTTAAAAACAAAAAATGGGCATGGAAAAAAATTAGACTTCCCCAATTAAAAATACTGTTTCTTTGAAAAATTCCCCCCCCTTATGAACAAAGGGTTAAATTTTCCCAAAATTACACTTTTTTTTTGAAAGTTTGTGACGTCTCTCGCGTTTTTCAGAAAACTCCTAAGTTCTTTGGGCCACGTTTAAATTTGGCAAAACCTTTCCCCCAATTACCAAAAAGGGGAAAACGGATCGAATATGAAAAGGGGTATTTTTAAAAAGGATAGAAGTTTTGGGAATGGGGAAGGTGAGGAAAGTCTAGAGAAAACTTATTTGGAATCATTCGGATCAAGTTTTGGGGTGCCCTGGCTCTGGAAAAAGGTCTTTTCATATAAATTAAATTAAAAAAGGAAAGTCAAAATCTTCTTTTTTTTAAAAAATTTCTTATAATTACTCAATCGATGAAGGAAGGTGACTCTACAAAAGGTAATTTTTTTGGATAGGAATTTAAAGATTAATCAGTTAAATTATTATAATTAAGATAAGTGATCTAGTTCCCGGATCTGACTTAAAAAGGGTTTTAAATTGGGTTGGAAACTCTCACTTTAAGAAAGTTTTTAAATTAAAAAGTAATATAAATTTTAATAAAAGTTTTTTTAAGAATCCAAAATGTCTCATCATTTAGATAACCCACCCCCCAAATTTACGCGGATCCAATAAGCATAGTCATCACGGTTTTGGCTATGTCTCAAGTTAGAATAATACCTCGAATAAATAAACTTCAAAATTTAAAGGCATTCGCAAGTTTTTCGGGTTTTTTTCAAAAAAAGGGTTGCGCTTTTCGGCAAATATACCTTAAAATTAAAATTTATTGGTATAGGTGGGGTTTCCCCCGGGAATTTTACAGAAATTATTTTTTTTTGAAAAAAATTTAATTTTTTAAAACAATTACCCACTTTTTTTTTTCTTTTTTATTTTATTTACCTTTTAAAAAGTAAGGAAAATTTAAAAAATTGAAATTATAAATTCAGGGAAAGGGAAAAGGGGAAATAGCCTTTATAAAAAACAGTCTTTTATCAGAATCGCAGTAGCCTTATAACATGGTTTTTTGGGTTTAAATTTTTGCATTAAGAAACAGAAATAATGGCGAAAAACAAAAACAAGGGATTCGATCAAAGGGGGGGGGAACATTTAAAACCCCCAGCAAACTATCCCTTAAATAGAAAATCAGTGATACAAGGCCCCAAGCTACATGAACCCCAAACATTTTTTAATCGTAGACATTTTCAAAAGGGTTTAATTAACGCAATTTTTTTTAATTTGGTAAAGGGCAAAGGGAATTTTGATACGGGGTTTCCCTAAAAGGTTTTAAACTTTTTGGGCGAAACCCCCTTTGAACTTAAACTTCGCTTTTTTCATCATATCAAAATGATTGCCTCCTAATTAAAGTAAACACTTCGTGGGTTCCCATTTGATATCACACAGTCTTGATTCCTTTGTAAACAGTCAAGCAGAGTAAAAGACGTTGTGTCAAATTTAAAATTAAACTTAACATTGAAAAATCAGGTGATGGGATGTTGATGTTTTAAACCCTAGTAAACACCCCAAAAAACGGGGAAAAAATTATTTAAAAAAAAAGGTTTTTATACTGTTTAGAATAAAATACCCTTTTTTTATTGGTTTTAATTTTTCCCAAGAAAAACTGAAAAAATTTTGAATTTTTAAATTTATATTTTTGGGCTACACTAACCTTAAAAAATTTGTTTTATATATAAAGTTTATTTAAAAAAATATATATATATATATTGAAATTTATTTTCATTTTCAAATTATTCTTTTCCAAAAATGGGGTACTTTTAATTTTTAAAATAATAATATTATTTATCATTTTTTAAAAATTATTCGCTATTTTTATAAAATTTTTTTTAAAATTATTTTAGTTTTTGGTTTTTTTGTCCCCTAATGGGGAAAAAATTTCTGAGTGAGCAGGTTTGGGTTTGTGTGTATTAAAAAAAAGCTTTTTCCCCTGCCCACACAACTTTTTGGGTTTTTTCATAAATTATAGAAACTGGCTATATATAGTTAATTGTTCATCAAATCATGCTGTGGTCTGTCCATTTTCACAAATACATTCTAGGTATGTACGTTTTTAATTATTAATAATAGCTTTTCCAGATCTATCAGTTATAATCTTATTCATTTCCTTTTTATTTAAATAAAAAAGATTGACTGAAAGCTAAAACTATTTTTTAAACCCCGCTGGTAGTTTATAGAATGCTTTTTAAACTGCTGGACATCCATCGAATTTTTTAGTATTTCTTCATCCTAAGATTTGAATCATACACAGGGGGCAATGGTTAACGTTATTTTTTGGGAATTCAGGGGTTTTTCGTTATATCCGGCCCGAAAAATTCTAATATTTTGCACTTACCTTTTTTGAAATTCTAAAAAAGCAACTTCGCAAAAAAAATTAAAGTTAGAAACTAAAACTTTTTATTCAATAGCTAAAAATTCTATTAGTGAATTATTACCGGGACCAGATAATTAAATTTCCCAATAAAAGTGTCTAATAAATGTTTGGCAATCTTTTTTTTCCCGTCGAAAAAAGTTCTTTTTTGACTCCCAAAATAAAAATAATCTACGGATAGAAGAAAAGACTAAATCAATTATATTCAACTGTACAAAGGACAAGTACGTTTTCAGTTTTCAAACAACGTAAAATATTAGAAAATGTAACAGTTTTGATAGGAGTTTCATTATCCATTTCTGCATTAGAATCGCTTTTCATTGGCTCTGACAAATCAACTTAGGTTGCACAAATAGGAAGTCCATCATCAAATGTCATAATCGTTAAAATTTTATCCCATGCGTTGCAGATCAGGATGAGATAAGGAATTTCCTATCCTATTAAAAACTCACACAATAGGTTACACTTATGATTTCTCTGCAGCTTTAAAGTATGATAATGGTCTTCAAACTTTCCCGTTAAAAGTATCTGCTTACAGGAAAAATATTTTTTGTTCCGGATAAAAAGGATGTGTCATTTGAAAACAATCTAATTTTTCTAATACAAACTTATAAAATTTTGTTCCAGCTGCTGAAATAATAAGTTAATTCGGGGTTTATTATTCTTTAAATAAGGATTTTATGCCTTCATTTTAATAAGGAAAAGAGAAAAATTCGTTGAATCGCGAAATTCGTTAAATAGGTGTTTGTTAAATCAGAATCTGGCTGTTGTGAAATGGTTTTGATTTGATTTGCGACATTTTTCACTTGTATTAGGATATTTTTATGTGGAGGGTATTTTGTTCGGTTGCAGTCGTTGATCAATTAAGTAGCAAACATCTTGTTGCTTAAAAATCCACATTTATTGACGATCATAAACATTGAATGAACAGACAGGTAACGCAGCTACACAAAAGCACAACACGAACAATTTAAATGGAGTTGGCAAAAGTATTCTTTGTTCGCTTTTGAGATCTCAGCTATATTTTATATTTTTGGTCAACCGGAAGCTTTCAGAATCATGTGATTTCTGGTTGAGTCTTTTCTGATCGGTCAGAATACGTGCATGATGCAAGATTGCATCATCTTGTTTTAAAAACGCGAACATGTCACTTTGGGGGATAAAGTTGTGGTTATTTCCCGTTAGGCGGGTATACTAAAAATTAGTTTTCAAGCGAAGTCTTGGAAGGTTCAAGAACATTATGAAATAAAATCCCTCGAGAAAAAAAAAATTAAATGGATTTTTTACATGCCGTATAATCTTCGTATAACGTGCTCTTTTAACCTAAAAAATGAGATCGAAATTAACGGGTGTGCGTTATACGCCGGGTATAAAAATGACATCTTTAAAAATTAAAAAAAGACATGAGTATATAAAAAATAAGACATCTACCTATATATAGCGAAATGTTTATTTAAATAAATGTCATACTTTATGCACTTAAAGGATTGCAGCTCTAGAAGTATGTTTTTTCATACGCCTAATGTAATATCACGAATTTAGAAACATAAGAACATTACATACAAACATTTCAGGTTTCTTCGTAAAAAAAGGGGGTGCGTGTTATTAGGTGAATATACCAAAAATTAAAAAATGTAGTGTAGGTGCGCGTAATCCGCCAGGGCGTGATATACACCGGATTTTACGGTACATCTTTCTAAAAAAACTAATAGATACATTTATAAAAAAAAACGCTTTGAAATACATTATATTATGTTAAGTAGTAATTGTATGTGTGTATTTCGTGGAATGTGTGAGAAATAAAATATATATATATACTGCCTATTCAAAGTGTTTTGTTTTGGTGAAACTTCTGAATAATTTTTTCCCCTTTTTGTTTTTAACAAAATGGTTTCTTATTTCAATTCCTACTATTAGCTCACAATCTCTATATATTTTTTAATTTATATATTTATTTATCTTGGTGGAATTTTCAATCGTTAATAAAATACATTTTAAAGCGCTGAATTGAGCTGAAATTTTATATACAGGATTATTTCGGATGACAATACAATAATATAATAATAATTAATAAAAATTGATTGATTGAAACTAATTATTTAAAGAACTACAAATACAACCATGTTGGCATCATTTTTGGCGACTTAACGACCCTTTTGGCGACTCGTGTCAAAACTTGAAAAGGTTTTTTTCTCACGTGTTAAAGTATTCAGTTGATCTGAAATTTACATACACGATTGTTTTGGATGACAATACGATACTTTAATGATAATTAATAAAAATTAATTACCACTTAATGTTGTGATTCTGTCCTATGTTTATACATATTTATATTATTTGTAACTATTTAATAAAAAGTAGCTAAAATAAAAATTTTCTTTGTTGATCTAAGTAGGAATTGACTTAATTTTTTTTTTTGATATTACTTGTTTTTCTTCTTCTCTTCCTTTTTTTATAAATGCTTTTTAAGTATTTTTTGCCAGATACCATAGAAATATTTCACTTGAAAGAATTAGAAACCTGATGAGACTTTTATTTATAAATTACCCTTATAGTAACCAATTTTCTTCAAAGAAATGCTTTGTAAACCAGGAAAACGGAACTAAAAAAATCAAAAGTAACTCCATTTCGTGATTAGGACGAACAGTGCTCTGCTGTCCGGAAATGTAGTAAAGAAGCTAAGAATGAAAACTATGGTACAGGAAAAGGGTTTTAAGCTTTTGGTTAAAACTGTTAGGTAGTAAATGATTAAATAAAAGGAAATGTTTACTGCCTGACGTAAAAGCTAATTTCGCTTGAGAAAAATGATTAAAGGACTTTTATTAACTTTTAATGTATGTTTTATGATTGAACTTGCTTTTTATATGTTTTCTTTATGAAATTTATGGTGGGAACAGACTTTGATGACTTTTTAACAACTATTAGCAAATAACATTTTTTAAAAAATATGAAACTATAATTATTTTCATCATTATGTTTATTGGGCAAGAATGTTTAAAATTAAAAAATTGGTAGTTTTAAATATTTAAATAATTTGCCAAATTTTGTTTTTTTTACTGAAAACTTTTCTGATTCATTTTATTGTAAAAAAATTAATAATCACCTTTTTAAATTTTAAATAAAAAGAAAAATTGGGTGTTTATCACATAGTCTCAAAATATATTCTCTTTGTTTTATAGTTATGAAGTAAATACTGACAAGATGCAAGAACTGTATTCTGTATGTCTGGATGTTTCGTAAAACGTTAGCGAAATGTTTTTGTTTATTAATTTCAGCTTGATAATAAAGGTTAAAGTAGAATTGTTATTACATGCACGTATTGAATTAAAGAATTCTGGAAAGTATGTGCACACGGATTTCTACATGTATTTAACTATCATTTTCTATTTTAAAGGATAAAAAATATTTTAAGTTGTAACAATCGCAATATTCAGTTCAGACTTTTCAAAGAAAGCTCGTGTTTCAATTTTCTTAGATTTTATTTATTTTTCTTTCATTCTTTATCGAAACAATTTAGAAATTTCATGTTATTTGAAGAATCGCATTAGTACTTCGTGGTAGTTTCTGTACAAACAAAAGTCTGCATTAAATTATTTACTCATGTTTTGAATATCTCTAATCAATTCAGGCCGCGGTAGCCTAGTGGTTATGGTCATGAACTGGTAGCCGGCATGTGACCACGGTAACCTGTAAGATTCTCTCAACCACGCCTAGAGCTGTGGGAGGAAAGGAAGGAAGACTAACCATGTCCAAAATTACTCAGTTTATTTGTCACACAATCAACAACACAAGTTCAAGCGGTCTAAATTAAAAGATGTATCCAATTAAAGCAATACGTTGGTTAATAATGAAGTGCGTATGAGAAGACTTTAAATATCAGTACACTTACTTCAGGTTCGAATATACTACTTTCCTAGCTATCTAATCTCCTAGTGACTAATCGTAACTTTAATAATTACAATAGCGTTTCTCAAACTGTGGGGCGCGCCTCTCTAGGGGGGGCATGATAACCCATCGAGGTGGGTGCGAGCATATCGAAAAGTAAAAAATAATACATTATTTAAAAATATTATTAATTTACTGAAAGGAAGCAAAACAAAATACACTCTGACATAATAAAAAATAAAATACACATTTACACTGTTATAAAAAATGTATCAGAACTGCACAATGTATTTGATTAGTAATTTTACAATACCGAGTTAGGAAAAAGTTTAACAATTACCAGTGACCCCAATGGGCTTGTCACATGTAAAATTATATACAAAATCTAATACTTATCTTGATAATTTGCGCGGTTTGTAATTAAATTCGTATTGTAGATTTACGTCACAGTTCATCATTATTGAATTCAATACATTGTTAGTGTTTGGATAGGGAAGAGGGGCGCGAAGAAAATTGTGACTGAAAATTGAGTTGTAAGTATTGAAAATCTGAAAAGCACTGAATTACAATTATCAAATATCTGCGTTACATTGATTAATCACTGATCCGCTAGCAATCTATCCCATCTCTCTCACTTTCTCTCCCTTTAGCTTGAAAGCTTAGACTATATATAGTAGACCTAATTTACATAATCACGTTCTCTTCTTCAGAGGGTTCGTTGCAAATAAAATAGTTTTAAAGGATCAAAGATTTCCAAGAGGACTTTTTAATCGGAAGGACGCGGATAGTGCCGTCACAAGTGTAGTGGTCAAGGTCCCGGATTCGTAGCTGAATAGTTCCGCTTAAGACCCGCCGAGTTGGGAGAGCCATGTTAAATCTGTCGAGGCTCAAACGTCCTGCCGTTGGTGTGGTGTGCAAGTTAGAAGAGGGCGTGTCGAGTTCAGTTGACGTTCTTGTCACTTGACCGAGGCTCAAAATTACAAGGTCGGTTTGCCAAAACCCTCGTATTGCTTTATAGTGTGTCGTTAATTATAACTCTCTCACTCTCTCTTCTAATCTATTCAAAAGTATTATTCAAATGAATAAATCAAAATTTTAGTTCGTGAAATTGGAATCCAATTTTTCATTACTTTTAAATCCTACATATTAATATATATCAGAAAAATGTAAATTCCATTATACTTCTGTTATTTCATGAACACATTATTTAGACCTGTTTTTAATCTTTTCGAAATTTAAAAAAGTACAAAATAACAAATTTCGCTGAAATCGATGTAATATGATTATTACAAAAGCATAAAGACATCGACACCAGCATATCGCGATTCCCTACATCTATTCTGTTGATTATTAATTACATACTGGTTGATGTATTCAAGAGGGAATATTAAAAGCAATAAATGCTCATAATAGGGGCAAAAAGTGGCTATCTGCCAAAATAGTCCTGCATGGGTGTGTCGCATTTTTAGCTGGAAGGCCTTTTCAACAGGCTATCTGTCCTAGTGATTCGACTTAATAACAAGTTTTTTTTTACGTCCGCCGCTTATGCGGAAAAAATTATTGTGTTTTAGTTTTTGTTACATTGTCATTTATCATTGTACTTGTGTGCTGCGAATATACTTATGTGATTACTTAAACTGTTAGAGAAACAGAAGGTAGTAATTGCGCTCTCGTTGAAGCAATGATGTATATATTGGCTTAAATTGAGTTATATTGAATTGAATTGTGTTCAGGAGTTCAACTGCGTGCTTTTATTGGAATACAAATGTGAATAATATTTATACAGTAATATGAACTATGAGGACAAAATAACTACGATCTCAACTGAGAGTTGGGGGAGTACATCGGTAGGAATAGAGTTATTGTCCAACAAAAACCGGACAAAAAGAGTCTAGATTTTAAAACACAATTTTAATTTTGAAAACAAAGCTTTTTAACAAGTGCCAGTAGCTTTGTGCGGTAAACCTCTCTTAGCGAAAGACAAATATAGTGCCAGTATAGTGTCTTTATATAGTTTCGGTAGCAGCCAAAACCATTAAAGAAAAGAGTTATGCTGACCTTTAAGCAAATTAGATACTGATCAGGCCTCGCGATCTACTTATAATACTTCAATGGCGGAAATGCGTCGTACATGAAATTCTAATGGAGAGAGAAAATAGAAGGTATATTTCTTTCATTTTGGTGCTCCTTTTTGAATGAATATCTCTTTCATCTTTATTAAATATTTGCACGTTATACACGGTGTTGAATTTCTTTTACACCTAGTTTTCTTAGCAGTGATTTAAAATAATGCTTTTGCATACTTTGGGATTAATAGGGAAACAATTTCTTGAAGATCTTGGTTGTTGTGTTATTCATCAGGAGACTTATTATGAGTTTTTGTGCCCTGTCTTTGGGTAATGCAGTCTGATAAGTAGTATTTTTATTTACGACATTTTCCATCACAAGGAGCTGCAATCTAATCATAATTCGTTGAACATAAGAAGCATTAGGCTTGATTCCATATTCTTGAAATACCATTAATTGCTGTATAACTAAAGCTACTATTAAATAATCAGTGTTCAGTAGTCAATTTCTTTTTAGCAATTGTTTTCCGTGGATAATGTCAGTGAAGTTACCCCCGATTTGGCTGTAATGGGTCTTTAAAGATCCTAAAAATTAAACTAAAAATTAAATATATATATTCAGAAACATTTATATATATATATATATATATATATATATATATATTAAATATTGTAGTATAGCGTTGGTCGGTGTTGGTTTGTTGTCATATCTGGTTTAGTGAAAACATCTTCAGAATAACTTTTCATCTTTTTATTTTGAAGCACACATAGCGTAACTGGTCAATCACTTTTATATTTCACATCTATTTGTTAAAAACACGAAAACAGACACATATAACAGAAGCGACATCTTGACGGACACAACACAAAGACAAAGAGAGCTGCAGTTATTTACATTCTTATGTGGACGTTTACATGCTGACGGCAAGCAGACAAAGAGAGCGATTACACAAGATTTTTGCTTTTATACCGGCAGTGGTTATTACGTAATAGTAGTTCTGATTGGATAAAATGAGCGGGACAGGGATTTCGGACTAGCTGATTACGATTAAGATTACAGTGTTATTTTTAAACCAAAGAATTAAAGTTTGAAAATATTAGTACAAAAAAAGGATAACTTGAGGAATTATTACATATATATATATATATATATCGTATATATACGCTGCTGGTTATCCAAAATGCCATACTAAGAAAGGCAAGAGATAGCGAAACCAAATTTATTAGAGAAATAAATTACAATTCAAAGGTAAAACGATTGAAAAAATCTCTTCTGCTAGGTGAAGAAGACAATAAAATCTGTGCATAGTATTGCCGCCACGGTCGGTTTAACCACTACTACACGCCTCGGAAAAGAAACTTCAGGTATTCCTGTTGGGACGTGTTAACCTTTGCTGCCTCGAAATATTTCTACAGTATACTGGGTCAGTCGTAAATAATGTGTATGAATAATGCATATGTGTATCAAAAGGAAAACAATGAGAGATATTTATTGAAAGATGGCTTTGTCGCCAATTTGATTTTTGTGGTAAGGTTAGCAACAGTAGGATAAAATATACAGTGATTAAAAAGTATATTGTGTGAGGTAGTCATGCATAGCAAAGTATAACGAATTATCTTACCCAGTAGTCCATGATATCTTATGTTGAAGATCTTGAAATGACTATAATGAAATGGTGGCAGCTCATATACTGTGCCAGTTTTTAATGTGTGACTATGCTTGTAATATATGCATGTAAGTCAGAATTGCTTTGCAATATGAATTTGAAATAAACCATTCTCCCGTGCGTCTTACTATTAAAATACCCATTGAGCTGTAGTTAACTATCATTGATACAAAACTCAATGAATAATTATTAATAGTTTGCGTGGGTATATTTTTGAATTGTTTGAGATAAAATAAGCGCGCCTTAACTTTGCTCACGTAATTATAGATACCCACAAATAACTCTTTTCAATAATTTATGTAAACTTATATTATCCTGAATGCAAATATTATCATATGAAGTATATATTCTATATGCTGCCTCATAACATTTTTTGGAAATTTTCTACATTAATTAGAAGTTTATCTTATCTTTCCTTTTATTTTATGCTCAGTTATTAGCTTATGAAAAATTTACATGTTTCAAGAAACATTTGAACATAGTTTCAAAAATTTGTTTTCATAAAGTTATTTGTCAGTTTTATGCGAATAGATATATTAAGAAGAAATAGTCATTCATTTTAAAATAAAAAATCAATTAGTACTAAAAGGAATAAAACGGATCTTTCAAATGAATATCGGTTTATTAAGTAAATAACATTTCGTATGTGGGTAATATTTCGCCAAACTTCTCACTGTCTGAAGTCTTACAAATTAAATTTATTCTATATTTTTTTAAATGGAAATTATTGTTGTACTTCGAAGTATTATGTTGCAGTGCTTCTGCTAAAGCATTTTTTCTGATAAGTAATTTTGAATAATTATAAATTCCATGCATATATAAATTTTAACATATTACTTTTTTTTATGTAAATTTGGAAACATTTATACTCATAATTGTTTAGAAATTTTGTTTATTTTTAGAACTTAATTACGTTTGTCCTCATTATGATCGCCAGTAAAACAATAAAATGATATATGAGACAGTGCACACTCTAGCTCGCTAAATAGTTGGTACTATTTATGTACCATACAAGTAAATAAATTTTGAAGTAAAATAAATAACTGAAATAGGAAATTTAAATTTTAATTTTTTTGTGAGATTCATATTTTTAGTAAATACATTTTAAATGTACAACGTGGTTATGTTTATTTTTTCAAGTCCTACTATTAGTTCACTCTCTCTCTCTCTCTCTATACAGTAGAACGTCGTTTATCCGAATGTCAATTATCCGAACCAGGTTTTTCAGACCTCGCGGCGAAAAAACGAAGGTGTACAATGGTACAACGAAAAATAAGTGATTATTTTCCACAAAAGGTAAAATTGTGACATTTTGCACCTATTTTGCTTTTTCTTCAAGCACGTTTTCCGCATGTGATGATTTTCAATATTCGTATAGTGTCCGGTTTCATATACTGCATGGATCGCATTCAGTTTTCAGTTATTCGAACAATCGCGTATCCGAACGGTGTCTGGTCCCAATTGATTAGGATAAACGATGTTCTTCTGTATATACATCTTGTTCAAATTTTCAATCATTAATAAAATACTTTTTATTCATCCACTAAAATTCAAGTACATCTTTTAAAACTTGTAGTGGAAGACACTTGATGTTGATACAGTTTTTTCAAATATTAGTTCATTAATTAAATTTTAATTTTTATTTTAAATTTATTCTGCGTTATTTCTGATGAAGTTAGAACTAGCACCAACAGATGGCGCCATTAAGTTTTCCTAATCAACTTTTTTTTTACTTCAAATATATATTTTTTAAACTTGTAGTGGATGACACTTGATGTTGATTAAATCTTTTCAAATATTGATTCATTAATTAAATTTATTTTACTAAAATAAAATATTTCTTTGTTGACCTAAGTAGGAATTGAACTTAATTTTTTTTACATTATTTGTTTTACAGCTGCTTACAAATGTTTTATAAAATTAGCGAATTCTATAACATAGCTAACAAATAAAACTTGTATATGAAAAGCATGTAATCCCATGCATTCATTTATTTGGTGTTAATTCATCAGGTCTGAATCAAAATTGGATTACATTCCAGTGTTTGGATAGTTTTAAAAAGAATTAAATCGCTTGACATTCAGCGATAAGTCAATGGGGGTTTCTGCTGACTTAACGCTTCTGATCGTTAAATGAGACGCGGAAAATTAATGAGCGACAACTGCTCCCAAAGCGACACCGCTTCAAACTTCTAAACTCAACTCTTCCCATTACGCGGAACAACAGTATAAATAGTTAGATTTGGATACAACACGACGAAAGTGGTCCATGTTTTAAATTATAACTCAGCAATATTTTCTGTCTTATAAGATGGCTTTTGAGTTTTAAAGTATTCATTTGAAACTATTAAATGAGATGTGAAATCACTGTAAAGCAAGATTTATTGGATGGTCCTGGAATTCCGTGCTTGAATGGCAGTTGTCAGATTCGATTCACTGCGTCTACGAAAATTTAATGTCAGAGAGAGAAACGGGAGTTTCTCTTTCGATTAATTTGTTTAATGTTTTGAGAGCTCGTCTCGGGCATTTTAGTGTGTGTGGAAATTGATCATTGTTATATGTGTATGAATTGTGTATTTTAAATTATTTTTAATCTGTATCTAATTTTAGTTTCTGAGTTGAAGAATTTAAATCCTTGTAGAAAGCTTAAATATTGGTATGTAAGCATAATATCAGTAGCTTTATATGCGGGAATATTAGTATGTAACTGTTTATTTTATAGTTAGTCGTAAAATAAATAAATTCACAAGAAAAATTTATAACAGTGTAAAGTTTCTTGGATCAATGTCTCAATTTAATTTGGATCAGTGTGTAGTTTCATGCAGCATTTGTTCAAATATACAGTCGGACCTCCATTTTATGAACCCTTATTCGAAGGATCTCTCTATTTTACGAACTTTTCCCTTGAACCAAGCTCATAAAATATATTGAAAATGAATCTGTTTAATGAATTTTCCACGTTCCGAGCTTTATTTTCCGGATTTAGCGATTTCGTTCAATAGAGGACTGCCTGTACTTTATTATTGCTCAAAATTATGCTTACCGAATAACAGAAAACGTGTGTTGTAAAATATTAGTGTTTTCTTACGACACAATAAAATGAAGTTATAATAAGAATAAGATTGCAGCCCTCGAATGTTTTGTCATTGGAATTTATTGATTTTACTATTCTTTTCCTTTTTCTCTAAACGTTCGCATTTTACGTAATTGCTTTCGGCATGATTCTTTTTAACTTTCTGTATAAAAAAGGCAAATAAGGTTATAATTAAATTGTACAATCATCGATTTTAAAATGGGGAAAAATGTTTACCTTTGTTGTGAAAGAGCTAACACAGTGCAGAGATGAGTATGATAAATATACTGATTGTATTTAGCAGAAATGTTACTTTTTTCCCCGTAGAATTAAAAATTAAGCCTGTAGGTATATTTGGATAAATACTAAATTAAACCTAGGAATCTTGTATGTCACTGACCGTAATAAAACAAGTAATATAAAAAAAAAATTAAGTCAATTTCTACGTAGGTCAATAAAGAAAAATTTTATTTTAGTTACTTTTTATTAAGTAGTTACAATTAATATAAATATGTATATACATATACGGCTGAATCACAATATTAAATGACAAAATAGAAAGCGATTTTCCTTGCAATTTCCCATTTTCCTTTCTGTATATGTTGATGGAATATTTTTGTTTGTTTGTCACTATTTATTCATTAATTAAATTTAATTATTCGAATAAAATAGATATATTTCTGATGTAATAATATTAGTTGATAACGATTAAGATTATGGCGTTAGTTTTAAACCTAAGAATTAAAGGTTTATTTAAATATTATTAAAAGAGTTAATTAAAAATATGCCAGAGAGAATTATTACATATATAATATAGGGAGAGAGTGAACTAGTAGTAGGAATTGAAAAACAATGTAAATTTCGAAAATTCGAAACTATCTTATGTTATTCTAATTTGTGTGAGTCAGAACACTGAATATTTTTTCAGAGGAGTAGAATTTAGAATATATTTCTTAAGGTATCCGACTACGCGCTTCGGAACCGTGATTTTGCAAAAGCGTATAAATGGACAAAATTTATGATATTTAGTATCGCTTCGATGAGAAACTGTATATAAAATTGTTTTAAGAATATTATTACAATAAAAATTATTTAAGTACAATATTTTGACAAAAAATGAACATAAAATGACCCATTTTCAAAATGTTCTCCTTTTGTAAAAAATGCTTCTATTACAATTATATTTTGCTTGTATATAACTCAGACCTCTGTACAGAGGCTAAACTAGAATTTTTGAAATATATAACTTAGAAGTGGGTTTATCCATGTTTTACGACAACAGAGGGGAGAAATTTTAAGAATAAAACGCCGATAATTATATTTCAATTGGTTGCAACTCTGAAAATAATTTGAATTTTTCAAAAATCATAGTTGAGCCTGTGTACAGAGGTCTGAGCTATATACAGGCAAAATATTATTATAATAGAAGCATTTTTCACAAAAGGAGAACATTTTGAAAAAAGGTTACTCTAAGTTAATTTTTTGCCGAAATATAGCATCTAAATAATTTTTTTGTCAAAATGTCCTTAAAACAATTTATAAGTGTATTCTAATCTAAGTGACACTAAATATCATGAAAATTTTCCATTTATGCGCTTTTTTAAAATCACGGTTCCGAACGTAGTCGGATACCTTAAATAATATTTAAGACATTACTTAAAAAATCCTTGTTCTCTTTTCATTTTTATTGTATTTTTCTAGTTAAATATATTTTATTTTATATAAACAAATAGAATAACGTGATATTTATTTTTTAAGTCAAATAAATATCACGTTATTCTTTATATTAAATTTTTTGTGAACTATTTGATACAATGTTTAAATATGATATTTAACTTCAGCAAAAATTATTTTTTGAGCAATAATATTTCTTATCCAGATTAGAATATACCAGTAAATTATGCTACTCATATGATCCAAATTTCGCCAAAGTAATATGGTATTCCATTTCAAAAGAGAAATGTGTTTTTTTTCCCCTTTTTTTTTGTTACGTAAAATTTGTACAAATTCGGGGGGAAATATCACACACTGTATCTCATTGTTTGATAAATATATTTTAAAATTGTTTTGAAGTATAAAGAGTTAAAACATACAAAATTTTCTTTTTTTATTTACATTCTTAAAAGTTTCTTTCAAAATTATCAAGGGAATGAAGTCTCCAGAATCTATTTAAAAGTTAAAATAAGAGCGAAAACATTAGTTTCAAACGCCAAAATCTATAACAAAAAAATCATTTTAAATTCTTTTTTTGCTGAAGACAAAAATTTGAGCGAAAAACAAAACCATTAAAAAATAATAGTATGTATTTACGTATTGAACTAAACTTTCAATGATTAAAAACGAAGAGAAGAAACAAAATTTTAAAAAAAATTGCACTTTTTAAGATAATTTCTAAGACAAAAAAAAGTTTTTAAAAAAAATCAATTCTTTAGAGCTTATACGATGCTTTTTTCAAAAATATACGTTTTATATGCCTCGATTGTGAGCTAATATTAACTGGTTACTTATACTTTTGATTACCTTTAAAGAAAAATATCCAAAATTAAAAGAGTGAATATTTTTTTTCCTAAAAGAATCAATATTGCTTTAAAATTTAATAATAGGTATTGTACAAGTTTGTTCACATATTTGAGTTGAAGTAAAGTCTATATTTGGAATTTTAAAACAAAATATTTACTGTCGAATCAAGTTTTTTTAAAAATTATACGTAAATAATTACTTGATAGATACCGTAAAATCCGGCGTATAGCGCGCGCACCTATACTTTCAAGTTGCAATTTTATATAATTTTTAGGTATATTCGCCGTATATCGCTCACCCACTTTTTTTACGAAGAAATCAGAAATGCATATGCGCAATGTTGTAATGTTTTGAAATTATTTATGCGAGGTATTATTCCAAGTTTCAGAAAAAAAACCAGTATACTTCTAGAACTACTACCCTTGAAGTTCATAAGAAATGTCATTTCTTTTAAATAAACAGTATTTTTCAATATGTGTGTAGAAGCCTGATTTTTTTCCATGTCATATATTTTTTTAAGGCTATCGTTTTTATTCCCGTCGTACAAACACGAACCCGTAAATTTCGATCTCATTTTTTGCATAAAAGGTGCGCGTTATACGCCGGATTTTACGGTTTTTATTTTTAACGTGTGTGTGTGTCCCAAGACGTTTAAATATATTTCATACGTATTTTTAGCATGCTTAAAAGATTGTTTTACGTTTTTCTTGAAAAATGCGATTATGCTATGTGTGATTTTATATTTTTAACATTCAAATGAAACGTTTTTTTTCTTTTCTTTTCAGGTAAGTTTTATATTCCTGATGGATTATTATTGTCATTACATCTCATGTGAGTCATCTATTAGTCTTTTTCTCATTAGTTCTCATTTTTATATCCGGCGTATAATGCGCATCCGTTAATTTCGACTTTAATTTTTGTGTTAAAAGTGCGCGTTATACACTGGATTTTACGGTAAGTGTTTGTTGAATAATTGCACGAGTTTTTTTTAAATGGAAAAGCATTTAGTAAATACCTTGAATTTATTTTTTTGTTTCACATAAATCTGATTTTGTACATCATTTGAAGATTATTCACAATAAATCTTATACATTTTTGGAGAACTTAATGGCGTTCTAGTCGTACGCCATTGATATTTCAATTAAAATATAAATTGTAATGCTTTTATCTGTCACTGTTGAAGAATGGAGTACATTATTTCACCAAATATTTTTTACGTTTAGTTGGGATACTTTTTTATAAAAAGTGTTAAATGAAGAAATTTTTTTAAAAAAAATTATGTATTTTTTTCACAAGGATTAATAAAGTTTGGAAATACAAAAAAGTAGTATTCAGGATTTTAAAAGCTTTTAAATTGATTCTGAAGGCCTTCATGGACATAATACAGAACAACTTTGTTAGTTTTGTTTAAAAGAAGAATGCATTATATTTCGACAAATTCGAAAAATGTGTGTATATGTTCTAAAATAATGAATCTACATCATTCCAAATTAATGGATTTACTACAATACAAAAATTATTAAATAAAATGCTTTTTAAGTAAATACAATTGAGTCTTGTTTCTCCTGAACATTAATTTTACAGCCAAGTGGTTGCTTAATTGACAATGAAAATTCCGCTTTTATTATTTAATAAAGAATATCTAGTTGAGGGGGTAGAATCTTTACTGATTATACAAGCTTGCGTCTTTTTCGAATGTTTCTTACTTGTAAAAATGAATAATTAGAAAAGTTTTCGGAAGCATTTCTCCCTTATTTGGTGACGTTATGTAGTTTCTTTTTGAAACAGTAGGAAATTATTGGATAAATTGTGTTAATTGACTTAAACAGAAATATGTAAAGTACGCTTGTGCTTGTATCAAATATTAATTATGCATTCAGTTATAATTGGGTTGGATCACGTTAAGGCAATTAGCACGAATATGTGTAACACAGCGCACGCATTCGTGCTGGTTAAGTTTTCTTTAAAACTGAAAATGTGCACTGTGGTAGTTTACTTCAAACGACGCAAAAAGCGTTGCTTAAAATAAATTTTAAATTGTGGAAAATATGGACTACAAATAATGATACTCAATTTGAATATTAATTACTTTTTTTATAATATAAATAATTTTATTTAATCTAATATATAGGAAGATTAAAAATGTATTTTTGGATTGAAAGCACGATAAAAAAAAAATTGTACCTGCGTCATTCATGTTATTTGTTCCATTAAAAATACGACCATTTGTGATTAAAGTATTGTTTCTGAAATGTTTACGATTTGGAAATTATATTTTTTTAATCAAAAGTAAGCATTTAAATATCAATAAGTGAAAAAATTGAAAGATTCTAAGTGATTGTTACGCTATTGAGAAATAAGAAGGAGGCTTGTAATTTATGAAGTATTCAAGTTTCAATAAATAATTCTTTTTATCTTTCAATACATAAGGTTCTGTTTTAAATCTTAATTAATTATTGAATGCATTTTTGCTATTTATCTCTGTAAAAAAATGTGTTATTTTAAAATTATTATAATAAATTGAAGGTGATATAAGTGAAAATAAAATTATATCCTATTAATCGTGATACTATCAATAATTAATTAATATTTGTGTAAGGAGTATTTTTTTAAAACATCGTTTTTTTCCCCTTTTCTTTCGATGCTACTTACTTAAATAAAAATAATAAATCTAAAAAGAAAAAAAGAAGTTACCGCGAAAATTAATCGCTATAATTAATACTTATAAATCATTAAAACTATTACTGATAAAAGTTGATGTGTCACCTTTTTCGATATAAGCAACACATTTTCTGCAGTATCGATATATTATGTATAATATTTTAGTTTAATATATATTCGAATTTTTCAAAGAATCTGATTTGACCAAAACAGTTCTTATTTTGTACTTTTAGTTTTTACATTAATGCTTGAGAACTTTTATTTCAATTCATTATGACATAATGACCTTTCTGTGAATCCAAAGAAATAAATTTTGACTTGATTTGTTGTAGTGTTAAATTTTTAAAGAGCGTTGCAAAGTTATGCCAAATATTAAAAATCCCCAAAATAACACTGCATATGATAAAATATATCGCTATTCATTTTGGAATAAAAATTGTAAAGAGGGATATCCAAAATTTTTTTTCTTTTTGTAAATTTAGAGGAAAAATCCTGTGACAGTTTTATTAATAATTAAGAAAATCAGACAAATATTCTGAGGTATTTGTCTTAGCTCTAATGGACAGTCCCATGATTTCGACCTACAGTCAATTTCGGTGTTATTGCTTTTGACCTAAAAGAAGTTCTAATTGAAATAACCAAATTACAACTTTTTGGCATAAGCGGAAATTCAAAGGAAATGAAAATGTAAAAAAGAACAAAAATAATAAACTAAAAGAATCCAACTTATACTTATATATTGAAAGACCGCTGTAAAAAATCAATTATGTTACTCTTTGTCTCCCTGGTAGGTAATTAATTTGCATGTTTCTCAAAGTTTATTATGTTTATATCCAGTTACTCAATCACGCTATTTTGAACTGCTCTTTCTAAAACAATGCATTATCGTCATCGGAAAAGCAATTAAGTAGCACTTTTGAATAAAAGAAGAGATTCAATGAACTGATAATTCGGCTATCGTAGAATTAATGACAAGTTGGCGATGTATTTCTTGTCATTAATTTAGTTTACCTGACATTTTTAAGTAAAAATTATTTTAATCAAGAGATAATTATTCTTTTCCTTTAGTTTTTTTTAGAGTTGTCTGGGACAACTGTAGTACTGTGTGGTGTAGTAAATATTTATTATGTTCTCTTAAATTTTTGATTTTGATACAAATGATTAATTTCCAAACTGTTTACATTGCAGTGTGGATTTTATGTTACATAACTTGTGACTATTAATTTAAATGGCAAAAGTTATTTCATTTATTATTATAAGTGTTTGCTTAATCAGTTAACTACGGCGCCCCCGTTTGAGAGCACGCAATTACGTATGTGTCACGACAATCGAGCGATGATGACTATAATCGTTAATCACAAAGTAATATAGCTAATCCCCGGGATTTAGTTTTTGTTTGAATTATATTTGAAAATTTTTTCTCATCAAAATTGTCTGAGAAGTTAATACTCAGATTTTTTTTTTAAAATGAGAAATGTACATAGAAGCCCTGTGGCTAGTACATCGCGCTTCCACACCACAGGTCCGAGGTTCAAACCCCGGGCTGGACAAGGTTGACTCAGCCTTTCATCCCTTCAGTCAGTCGATAAAGGAGTATCAAGTTTGCTTGAGAACTGGAGGTTTTGAGTGAGACTGACCACCTGATCGGAACATCTGCTCTTGCACCTCAGGGCCAAGGTCACATATACTGAGTTGGGCACAGCAGGCCTTCGCCCTCATAGACTGTTGCGCCACTGAGTTAAGTTATGTACGTAGAATTTTTTTTTTGTGTGCAATTATAAGTACTATAAATAAACAAATTATATGCAGCTCTCGCTTCTTGTATGAGAGAACGTCGCACTGATTTAAGTGGTTTACTGCAATACTTACACAATGGTATAAGCAACGTCTAAGGAATAGATATTATCACAGTTCCTTCTGGAATTAAATGGCTTTAATTAATAGTGGACCTGCTTGAAACACTTGACGCTTCAAATCCCACTGCATTACTAACAGCTCATGCAACTGGATCTTCTATTTCAAATGAGGTAACACTTGAAATTGATTCAGTTCTGATTCAATAACTGAATCAAATTGTACGCAAAGACCATTTGGTGTAACAGAAGAACTAGATAAAGTTATCAAAAAGGGATTTGTGTGTACCAATGCAGCCTATTAGATTTGAGACACTCTCATCAAAAATTCAAAAATAAAGGCCTCTTTTTGAAGGAGACGTGGTGATTACCTGAAAAGAGAGAGAGAGAACATACCTCTATTTAATGAAAATAAAACGTTCTAATGTAGAATCTGAAGGAGCATTTTCTTTGGCAGGACAATTTGTAACAAAAAAAATACTATTTGAACGATGGAATACTGGACCAGCTGTGTTTTTTAAAAACTTATTTACCGAAACACAAGAAATGAAGAGATGTTTTTTAATTCCATTACGTTGTATTTTTATTTGTTTTTTTATGATAAATTAAGCGTTATTCTGGTTTGTTTCTGTAAATAATAACATTAAAAACACAAATTTTTCAATTGTGTTTTTAGCTTATTATGTAATTCCAACTATGCTAATATGTACGTATTTTTCATAAACCAAGTTATAAATAGTGTATATGAATAGTGTGCATCCAGTCCAATCCTAATCCAGGGATTTGAATTATGTAATCCCGAAATCGAAAATGTAACACGGGATTGCAAACACTGTTCTTCACTGACAAAATATTTTCCTGTCTTGATACTAAAGAAGTTCTGGAGTAGGTGCAGTAGGGTTGATCACAGTCCTAATGCCAGAAAGCATCCTTGCCTTTTTAAAAGAAATAAAATAACTGTTTTTAGGTAGCTCGGCATTGTGCCATTAGTCTAATTTTAGCGCATGATTTAGCACTCTAATTTTAGCATGATAATTAGAATTTACACCACTCAATATCTATTTAACTTCGGGAAAGCAGCTATCAATGGGCTCAGCGCCTGGTCGGCGTCACGCATTTGTCCCATACCTGACCACACACACACACACATGCCCGAAAAAACCCTATTATAAATCAAATTTCCGACTTTTGCCCCTTTTAAGGTAGTCCGACTACGTTCGAAACCGTGATTTTAAAAAAGCGCATAAATGGATAATTTTCGTGATATTTAGTGTCACTTAGATTAGAGTACAAGTATAAAATTGTTTTAAGGACATTTTGACAGAAAAAAAATTTTTTTAAATGCAATATTATTTCGGCAAAAAATTAACTTAGAATAACATTTTTTCAAAATGTTCTCCTTTTGTGAAAAGCGCTTCTATTATAATAATATTTCGCCTGTATATAGCTCAGACCTCTGTACAGAGGCTCAACTATGATTTTTGAAAAATTTACATTATTTTCAGAGTTACAACCAATTGAAATAATTATCGGCGTTTTTTCTTAAAATTTCTCCCTCTGTTGTCGTAAAACATGGATAAATCCACTTCTAAGTTATATATTTCAAAAATTCTAGTTGAGCCTCTGTACAGAGGTCTGAGCTATATACAGGCAAAATATTATTGTAATAGAAGCATTTTTCACAAAAGGAGATTTTGAAAATGGGTCATTCTATGTTCATTTTTTGTCAAAATATTGTGCTTAAATAATTTTTATTGTAATACTATTCTTAAAACAATTTTATATACATTTTCTAATCTAAGTGACACTAAATATCATAAATATTATTTATTTATACGCTTTTGCAAAATCACGGTTCCGAACGTAGTTGGATACTTTAAGCTAACATCTAAAAAACCTTATCATAGCACATAAATAAATTCATTATACGAACTTATATGCTGTTTCGGCCGGTTCATACGGGGACACAGAGTTCATCTTAAAGTTTTCATATTTTTTTATTTATTTGTTTTATTCCGGCCGTGCCTCAAAATATTCCAAACTTCTTAAATTTTGAGAATATGTTTTGTTTTTCTCGTAAATTACAATTTAAATAGCCAATGGTCGCTACTTTTCAAAATCCTGCAACTTCTCCATTCCGAGTATACTCGTCAATCACAGTTAACTGGTTGAGAGAGACCTCTATGTTGATTTATCCGAATGCTATACATTTACATAGATGTAAAGGTATGTTATAATTAGAAATTACTGTTAAAGAATTTACAAAATGAGTGCTAATTTAAGAATTTATTGTGAAAAATTCGTGACATGTTTATTATAAATAAGTTAAAGATATTTACACTAGTTTTTTTATTGGAGTTTTAGTTAAATATTGATTAAGTTTGTAGTGGTTCCTCCAAAATCTGATTATCTAACTCCGAGGGTTGCGCATTCAAGAGATTGTGTTTTGAAGCCGATCTCACGATAATCAGTCAATATTTCACAAAAATAATCACAAAACACATAAATCAAAATAATTACTTACTAAACATCAGCCCTGCTTTAGGTTTCCGAGGAAGGTCAACTCAATTAAATTATGAAAATGCACTTATCTGGAAGCCTGAACAGATTTTCACACACTCTGAATCTCGATCTTCAACAAAACGGAGGAATCTCCATTCTTGAAGAAGCAATTCAAATCCGTCGCGCTTAATGGGAGTTGTCCCAAGAACTTTTCACTATGGTAATGGCTTTCAAAGTAAGCAGTTGTAAGAATCTAAGTAAGGAATTGCTAATTTAATTCATAACCGCTCAACTTGAAGTGAAAATTTCAGTTTACACTGTTAATTCCTAACTAACTTACATCTCTCTCTCTCTCTCTCTTTCTCAGTTATATACTTTAGAGCTAATCTACATATCTGGTTTCCATTGTAAAAGGGTGACAGTTAAACTTTCAATGAAATTTAAAAGAATGCTTCAAGTTGGTTTTGAGAGTCAAGCTCGCGAGATAGCTCGTTACAGTCATTTTATGAAATAGATGCTTTCTAGCTGAAATTCAAGTTATCATGCATATTAGCGTAATGAGATGGTCTTGGAGAACTTAAGTCTCGTATCTATGGAGGAGCTTCGTCAAAGAAATGTTCAAGAAGCTTTGGTTCAACACTCTTGATCAACAAAGATCATTGTCCTCCTTCAACTTAAAAGCTTATCAGTTTTGTCGTTCGTTTTTTTGTTTTTAATTAATCATAGGGTATACAGAAGACCAATCAGGAATCAGTTTTAACGACGTACAGGAAGCTAAACCTGCGGGACAAGCTACGGGAAGTCGTATTTTTTTTTTTAGAAAAAGGAGAATCGGATCACGAAAAAATTTATTTCCCTTTTTCGCATTTTGGATTTTTCACTGTAGGATATTTACTTGTATATAAGTTTAATTAATACTTTTTGTCAATCTATCGAAAGCACTTTGAAATTCCTATTCATGTTTCATTTCATTCCTTTGAAATCTTTTGAGTGAAATTTGTTTATCAAAGCATCTTAAGGGTGTTGGAAAGCTAAAATCATATTTTTTGACATGATATTTTTACATTTTCAAATTGTATGGATTTTAATCTTTTTAAAAATACCTTACTTTAATCTAGGGTAATTAGAAACCCTTAAAAACCTATTTTTAAATAATCGTTGAAACTGGGCCACACCCCTTTGAAGGGAAAAATGTAAAAGAAAGTACTTCGTTTTTTCTAAAAGTTGAACGTCTGATATAAACCAAAACATATCTTTTTTTGAAATTGAGCCTTTTTAATTTTTTATTTCTAGCCGATTAGAAGTCTTACGATAGTTAAAAATCAATTTATCTCAAAATAAATTTTGATGTTCGATTTACCTTTTCGAGGGAAAATACGTTCACAGGTATGTAAATTTTTTGATATATTTATAATGATGGCTAATATATACTAAATGAGCTTTTGTAAAAACTCAAATTTTATTTTTTCAAATTTTCATGTGAAAAATGGGTCAAATTTCAAATGTTTGATAAAAATTTTTTAAATTATTAAAAAAATTTAAAATTAGCTAAAAGCTCATTTCAGTATAATGAGAAAGGTGTACTTTAATTGTATGAAAAGAGTTTCAAGCATGTACATATAACAAATTTTGAGAAAAGGTACATCGAAAACAGCCAATTTAACATTGTCAGTAGGAAACCTCTCTTTCTACAGAAAGAGAGGTTTCCTACTCTTAAAGATTGTGGTTAATTTCCGGCAACATAATTTTACCTATAATTTAACCTTTTAAGTCAGGTATTGTCTTTAGTTATTGAAGTTTCAATTTTTTGCCGTATCAATATTTGTATTCGTTTTGTTGGTGGGTAGTTCATGAAATAAAACTGAAAAAGAATCCGAAGAACCAATTTTCGGGAAGATAAATAAATTTTAGAATCACTTGTATAACTGTTTATACTTGTATCTGTTTTGATGATGTATACACAAATTAATCACATATGCTCTCTTGATCTGTTATTCAAAGTAAGGGCGTTTTTTTCACTATCCAATTGGATTATGATCAGTATTTTTGGAACTTCGAATTCTACCCATTCTGTGACATTGAATACCTTTCATATGTTGATGTAATGATCTAATCCGTTGCATTAAATCAAGTGGTCCCGCTTAATGCTGCAAAATAAATCTTTTTAATGACTTCTATGTCACTGGATCAAGTCCCTTTATATCAGATTAATTCATAATTTGAATTTCATGAAGGAAACTATGTATTGTAATGTGACAAAAACATTATTCTGGAACAGGCATCGCCACAAAATGCATTATTTATGATGCAACTGTAATGACCTTCCTGGGTATTTATTGTATGCACAAATGTATCACGTAAGGGCTTAAAGGTAAACTCGCGCATTTTTGTTACGTTTGATTACTGATAAAGGTACTTAATTAGTAATTGATTGAAATATTTATTGAACTTATAACTTGTTACCTTGCTGATATAAAATCTTCTTTGCAGTGTTCTTTTCAATGTTGTTTGTACACATCTAGATTTTTAATATTTCCTGTGTATTTAATTTAGGATTCTTATTTCTGGACTTAACTTTTTAATGTAATTTCAGAGCCAAAAGTAAATTTTTGTTGTGCTGCTTCAATTTATTTGAAATATATGTAAATTGAACCAACCTGAAAATAAAAGTGCCCACATATTATTCATATGTAAATTAACCTTTTTATTTGTGAATTTTAGTAATTTGAAAGAAGAAAATTCTAAATATTGTAAAAAATATTTACCCAGACTCTTTATTTTTGTTTTCACCACGCAATTGTCGGCCTTATTATCACTTTCACTACAAAGAAAAAAAGAAGTCATTTATATTTTATAAAATATAAAGAAAATAAATTTCAAACCACCAAACCACTGCACGAGTTAAATGAAATAACACTTATTAATGAATATGTAAAAGAACTGAGTCCTGAAAAAGCACTCCTTCAATTATAATGATTTTTTTCACTTTTCATTAAGTAGCAGAAAAGCTAGTATCATTCTTAAAAGCTCAAAGGTAATTTAATTATACTAACTGATTAATTTAATTAACGTAATTCACTTTTAGAAAAGAATTTTCTCGCAACTAATCAGATTTTTTCACATATCTAATTTCTTATCATGACTTAACCTAGAGACCATTTAAATGATTCATTTTTAAATAACTTCAAGTGTAAGAGAAATTACTTTTAAAAAGGAAAACCTTGTTCACATACACGTTATCCCGATATCCGTTTTGTAATAAGGGTTATATATAACGAGCTTCCTGTACCACTATCCTCTGTTAATTAATTACCCTTTAGTTGAGAGAGATGAAGGATGAATTCTCTGTCTTGTAGTCTTGAAAGTGAAACAGACATGGGTTACATTTCATCAAAGAGACATACGGAGTCTCGTCTGTTAAATCACTAACACAAACACTTCATTATTTCTTATGAAAACTGCTAAATATGGTCGTTATTTTAATGTTATGTATAAATAACTAGTTCAATATACTATGCGATTGCAGTGGTTTTTCCAAATCGCACGGAATGCAGCAATGCTTGCTGATGTGACGTATTGGGAAATTTGATGTATAGCTTGAGACTTAAGGAATTAAATTATTGATTAATTATGTCTACAGCTATTAGTCACAATATTTAGATAAAGTTATTCAAACTATTGAGTGTTTAAAAACACAACAGAATACTTTTTTTGGCGAAGAGGAGGTATAACACAGCTTTTTTTTTACGAGTATTCCAATCTTCTCTCTTTTCGTTCTCTGGTGGGGCGGTCCCTTCTTCTCAAATTCCGTCTTCGAGATCTGGTGAGGCGATGTTTTGCTTCATGGCTATGGCCTGCCTTCGGTGTGATGTCAAATGAAAGCATTCTTCAATATCTTAAAGCGTTAATATGTGGATATGGACGGCGTTATTTTATCCGCATGGTGTTTCCGCCGATCTATCAGCTGCAGGTGATACGTTACACCGTATAAATTCAAAAGCCAGAAACTTAAATTAATACGGACAAATTATTCTGCTGCGTAAACCGTGGTTGGTAGTTAAGGCACGTACTATAACATACATTGTAAAACTTACATTGTAATAACCCATAAAAACCTGTCCTTCATTTAATAGGAAAGACCAATTATAGATTTCGTTATCGTTTAGGTATGAGACACATAGCCACCGTGGATGCAATTGTCTGCTGGTTCCGCGTAAGCTAGAGGTGTGATTTCACAAAAATGATGAGACATACTCCTTAATACAACTTTTATTACAAGAATAACTTATATTACTTAAATTTAATTTGACAAATATAATTAGAGTGAGAGTCAAGTTCAAATTAAATCACGTATTTAAGTCAGATCACGCAACTAGATCCCTCTATCCTCAATTATCCTAAATAATCTTGTTTATCTAATAATCCTTATATCTAATATTACCTTTCCAGTTCTTGGTTCCTTGACCTAGAGAATATAATCTATAAACTTTATATATGAAGATTCTTGATCCGCAAGGCAGCTTAATTTGATCCTCAAGATTTTACATAATTATGCTTTGTCACTTATCGATCTGTGAATAATCTCCACAATGCAATCTTCTGAGCCTGCTACGCTATATCTAGGTTTGCCGCGCTATCCTTTATAGTATATCTCATTTACATATTCGATCCGTTTCTCTTCTTGGTATTGGGTTGGAAAGGATTTGCCATTAATCGTGGCCGTCAAAAGAACTTAGGAGTCAAGTGTTAATCAGAAAGACGCGAGACGTCACAACCCTCTCCATAAGAAGAAAACGATTTACTTATGTGTTCTCAATGCCCTTAATAAATTACGTGTCTAAATTTCTATTTCTAAATTTCTTCGTTTTCTGAGTTTTATTTAAATTTAATCTTAAATCTTCATTTTAACCTTTTTATAATTTCCAACACTTATCTTGATTTTAATTTCTTTCATTGCAATTTTAATCTTAAATTTTAACTTTTATAATTTCCAAAATTTATCTTGACTTTAATTTTTCATTACTCATCTTAGAAATTTTAATATTCTGTTTTACTTTAAACTCGTGACAAGGAATTTTACTCCAATAACTAGCCAACATTAATACTCTACTGTTTAATTTGTGCCTACTCTCATCACTTTTACATTTCGTTACTTAAAATATTTATACACTTAAAATCCATTTGCCCGCGACCCAATCTAACACTGCATATGGAGCTGGTACTTCTGCCCTTTCTTAACAGCCTGGAAACACGTTGAAGCTATACTTTTCTAAGATTTTCAGGGTCAGTCTCCCCTGAAATGAAACTATTTGAGTCTCTATTTCCATAATATTAATCAATTTACCATATATTATTTATATATCACAATAAATTTTATCTCCATCCCCACATCTGGTTTCAAATAAAAACTCCCAATGAGCTGCGCAGCGCCGTTATTATTATTGTTAGTGCCTTAATTACGCTACGCGTTTCCCTGAACCAGATGCCTCTACAATACGTAACAATACAACAACATATATATATACACATATATACAATTACAAATATTAACAAACCATTATAACAAATAACCAAAGGAATTTTCGCATCTCACGAAGTCATACATCGAAGTAAAACAAAATGTGTGAATACAAATGTTTTTCTTCAGAAAAAATTTTTAACAAGTCAAAAAGTTCCAAAATTAAATGAACACTCATTGTAGTGTTTGACTTGGCTTATAACTTTAAGCACCGCCCGAGACTTCCTTCTTTTGCAATTTTTCCGACCAATTTGTTGGAAGATCATAAAAAAATGAACAATACAACCTGATTTTATATTCGGTCTCCCACATTCACGTTCAACGATGAGGTGTCATCACTCTTCATTCCTTGGTTGTACTGGAATTTCTTTTGTTGTAAGGCTGGTAATCCTTGACGTCCTTTCCTTTGCCTTCCCAACCGTGTTCTTGGCTGGTCGGGGAATTCTTCTGTTCTCCGTCGTGGCCTTTAAATTATAACTCTTTTCATATGGAACTTCAGTTGATTCTCTCTTTCTTCTTTTTCTATCTCTAGAAATAGTACTAGATGACATTTGCCTTATTATTACCATTATTATTACCTCCCTTTCTTGCCACTTCTTTGTGGTCCACTTGTCCCCGGATACACCTGATCTTTTAATACCTTCTTGGTTATATTTAAACCTTTGTTTTTATTTTCATTCCTCCTGAACCAGGGTAGTGATCTGACCAGTGATTTGTTTTATGGGTCCTCTCTGTATTTTCTTTTTATATTGATTTGATTGGTTACCAATCCTTTTGCCTCTAACCTACGCCGTTTCACCGCGATTTTTTCTTCCCATATTGTGACCTTCATTTAATCCTTGGTGTACTTTTCCGAAGTACGAGTTTCCTGACTTGATCTTGTATACTATTTGGATACCTGTTCTACTTCGACCCGTCACATTTCCTATGACGATATATTCTTATTTGATCTACGTTAACTGTTAATCTTTTCCTGATTTCCATATTACAATATTATTAAAGTTCCTAACTTCTAAGACTCTATAAGGTCCCTCAAATTTTGTTTAAATTCTAGCACATACTTTGTTAGCGGCTGAACTTACAGGGTGTAAGCCTACTGGAAACCCAATCATTTACCTTATTTTATGTCTTTTCTACGTCTATTATAATATTTTTTCCCACCTTCCTGTTTAATTTTCGTACTTATTCTAGCTTCTTTAAAGCTTTTCTGTATATCTTGGATTTTGAATTTAGAGCTTTCCGATATCATAACTAGTTTTTGAAATGGTGTAATCAATTTTCGACTCCAAAAATAATCCAGCCGGTGTTTTTCCCGTTGTTTCATTCACCGCCGTACGAATAGCGTAAGCAAACTCACGTAAGAATTGATCCCTAAGTATCGTGTTGATCATTAACATAATTTGCAATCATTTGCACTATATCTCGATTAACTCTTTCAGTCCGATTTGCTTGTGGTCGATATGCACAGTCTTCACATGCCTTATGCCTAATCTTTCACTTAAGTGCTCTCAAAAATCTCGATATAAATTGGGGACCATTATCACTTATTAATTTTTATTGAGCTCCATAACGCGATATAAAAGTTATCAAAAAAATATCCGCTATTATAATGAGATGAGGCCTTTTAAGAGGTATAATTTCAGCCCATTTGCTGAAATGATCGGTTATTACTAAAAATATAGCGGTTACGTCTTATTCTCGATATAGATACGGCCTAATAAATCTAACGTCACTATCTCATTCGGATAATTCGATATAATTGATTTAACCGACCAGCTGGTAACGCGTTTTTATAGTTATTTAACCTTGGCACATATGGCATGTGTAGAGACATATTGATCAATAAATTTTTCTTCATGTACGGAAAATAACAAACGTCCCGAATTTTATGATTCCGTTTTAAATCTGCCTACGTGTCCACTTATTGGCTTGTCATGAAATTCTCTCATTATTTCATTCCTTAAAGATTTGGAATGTATACACGCATTTCACCTAATGACGTTGCGTGTTTCGCATAAAAATAACAATCCTTCAATTAAACGGAAATCGTGGGACCAATTCCTCACATATCGTTGCATTAACTCAGCTTATCTTCCGGGTTTCTAAATATCTATATATATGACCCATTCCTGGGTCATTTTTTCTGTTCCCTTTATTAATTGTTTCCGCGAAGGTACCAAATCTTTGATTATGGCACACTAATTTTATCACCAATTATATTATTCCCATGGTTTTTTCGGTAAAAGTGTAGCCACCATGTTTAACTTCATTTCTGGACCCATTAACGTGTAATTTCCTTTATTTACCTTTTATTATCTTCAACCAGTGTATTTTGAATTTTAACGATTTCTGATCAAAATCTAATACGATTTTTGACCCCTTATGAAATCGATACACCCAGAATAATATGGGTATTCTAAATCTTTTCAGTACGAAATGACCAATTTCTTTCTGAATTGTCTGATGTGAATTTAATTTACGATCCCCATAGCTTGGCATTTCGCACCCTGTGCTGTTATTACCTGCCTCGCGATTTTTTATTTGTTTATAGAAAAATATTTTCTATATACTTCTTCCGATATAAAAGATTTATCTGCTCCGGTGTCCCATAAGCGCTTTCAAAAATGTGTGTTATTTAATAATATAGGTACGTGGGGAAGTTCTACGGGTGCTATACATATCGGAGAAAGTCTAATTACCTCTTTGTCGACACCTCTTGAGGTTGATCATTAACCTTTACAATATTTAATCGTCCCCTTTTATGTCCTATCGCCTTCGCTGATTGAAATTATCACTGAACCCTTATTTCTACGGTCCCTCTGACAAAATTATCATTTCGCTCATTTCGAAATGAGTAACCCTGTTGCTGAATCTTTGATCATTATTATTAAAACCTTATTCCTCTCTCGAACCCTCTATTATTTTGACGGCTATTCTCGTAAACTCATTTCTGTTATTTGGTCTACTCATTTCCGAATTCCTCCAGTTTCTACCATTAGCTTCAAAATTAGGCATCCTGGCGCGCATTTTGACCTCGTCTTTCTATATTATGGTTCTGATAACCCCTTTTGTGATTTGCAAGAATATCTCTTCGAATTTAGCCAGGACTTCTAAAAGTTGTATCGTATTTTGTGGATTTCGCACCTCCACATAGTCCTGGTACCTGTGGTTCGACGAACTAAAAATAGATCCACTAAGTCTGCTTGGGACATTCCTAATTCTAAACTTCTCTATTTTAGTAATCTATACACAAAATCAGTCGCCTCCTGATTTCTTCCCTGCTGTGATGCATAAAACTCCGACTGTAGTTCTTTTATTTTGATCGCGGGAAAAGCCTTCGCTAATTCAGCTTTGAGCTGCGCAAAATCCGTGGCTGTATTTTTTGTACTAACAACGAACCAAATATCGAATACCAATCTTGAGCCCTTCCCTGAGATGACTTTTTGCAAGCACGACAGATTACTTGGGATTTCGCAACTGTATATTGTTATCGATACCGATAAACTCTGCAACATTCTCCGACCCTGAAAAGTACATTTTGTAGAATCGTATTTCCACCTACATTACCTAACCCAGAATTAAATACGTTCGGGCGCCATTGAGACATAGCCATCCTGTGATGACCAGGTCTTGCCGGTTCCGCGTAAGCTAGAGGTGTGGATTATCAAATGATGAGACATAATTTTAATACAACTTTTATTACATCAACTTATATTACTTAAATTCTAATTTGACAAATAGAGTGAGAGTCAAGCCCAAATTAACCACGTATTTAAGTCAGATCACGCAACTAGATCCTCTATCTCAATTATCCTAAATAATCTTGTTTATCTAATAACTTATATCTAATATTACCTTTTCCAGTTCTGGTTCCTTGACCTAGAGAATATAATCTATAAACTTTATATATGAAGATTCTTGATCCGCAAGGCAGCTAATTCTTGATCCTCAAGATTTTACACTATGCTTTGTCACTCTATCGATCAGAATAATTCCACAATGCAATCTCTGAGCCTGCTACGCTATATCTAGGTTTGCCACGCTATCCTTTTATAGTATATCTCATTTACATATTCGATCCGTTTCTCTTCTTGGTATTGGGTTGGAAAGGTTTTGCCATTAATCGTGGCCGTCAAAGAACTTAGGAGTCATGTTAATCAGAAAGACGCGAGAGACGTCACAGGTACCCAAGAAGAAATCCATCTAAAGCATTTCAGTTTTTTAAGGGGAAAAAAAAAAATGAAAAATCAATTTTTTTGTTTTTCGGTGTTATTGATCCACTTATCACGTGTAGTTAAAAACATTGAAGAAAAATGGCGAATCGCTTCCGCGTAGTAATCGAATTTATAGCATCCACAACAGTTTTTCTATATATATCTGTTATGGTTTCAAGCGAAGTTTGGAATATAGAATATTTAGTCCATTCTCTAAATAATTGTCGAGTAAAAAATAGGCTTTGTGTTAAAATTTTTTTATAACTAATTTGCATTAAATTAGTTATAAATTAATTAATTAATTGCATTTTTTAAGTTGCATTATAATTCGTTATATTATCATTATTTAGTTCCCTTTAAGCCACTAAGATTGATCTCAATTACGATGCGATCAAATCCATCAAAATTTTGAAGCGATAAAAATAGTGAAAGTTATTAAGAAAATTTTTTTTTTTTGACAATTGTGATTTTGGGGAGCGGAACACGACAATGGTAATTCGTTGGATTGTTTAATCTTGCTTTTATTTTGGGCAGAAGCTCTGGCTGATTCAAATGTCATTACATATTTGGTTTTACAAAATGTTTTATTTCATATTTATTTGGGAATTAGAATTTATTGTAATGAAATATATTTCTGCTATCGATGTAATTGTACTGCTTACTAAAACTGTACTGTTGTATAAGAAATAACCTAACTGAAACGTAAGACGTCCAAAATTACATTTTAAAATTTTAAAAAAATTTTATATAAAGAAATTTTTTTTAAGATGTTTAAATTGGTTAAAATTTTACTTCGCTGGAGATGGAATCCTTATGTTGATGAATTTAAAGAATATCCATACATTGAATAGACTATCTACGAGTAAGTGGGAAGAAAACTTAGTAATTTCATACAGATTACTTTTTTTAGTATAGTAATTAATTATATAAAGAACATGTAAAGAATATAAAATTTTCTGCTTAAAGTTTAAATGTTTTTTGGTAAATTATTTCTGTAAGAATTTAAAAAGTCACACATAATTTGTTCTATACCACGAAAATGTTTTAAAAATATTTCTTGGAAATAATACTCTAGTTACTGAGATGTACAATGGACTGAGCAAGTAATTTCACGAAGAATGGAATCAGATACTAACACAAGGTGCGTAATGTTTTTTTCTCTAAAATTTTTTAACTAAGTAACATTTATAAAGTGAAGTAAAAAAAAATAACTAGAAATAAATATGAAGAGTGTGATTCAGTGAGTGTTTATTCTCTCTCTCAAGTCGCTCTACAAAGCAACATGAAGGCTTTGGGGACGAACCTTGTAATTTTGAACCGCGATCAAGTGACAAGAAAGACACCTGAGCCAGCCTCCCCCCTTCTTCAAACATCCACACCACCCTTTCAACTTCGACAGATTTAACGTACATCAGCCTGTCTACACGGTGGATCTTCAGTAGCACTCGGCTTTAATTCATCCTCGCCGACCACGAGTCCGTGACCATGACCACTTGCTGGAGTGTAGCTACACCGTATCAGCGTGGCCGCGGTAGCCGAGTGGTATAGGTATCGGATCGTGGCTCGCCTTGTCACGAGTTCGAGCCCAGTACCACTAAAGATCCGCCGTGTAGGGCAGCGATGCACATTAAATCTGTCGAGAGCTGAAACGTCCTCCCGTTGGTGTGGTGTGGTAGTTAGAAGAGGGGGTGCCAGCTCAGGTGTCGCCCACGTCACTTGATCATGGTTCAAAATTACGTGGTCCGTCGCCAAAAGCCCACGTGTAGCTAAACAGTGCGACGTTAATATTCAATCAATCTACCACCGTATCAGTCGTATCAGTGATACGGGACCTTCAAGCTACAGGGTCCACAACATGTGTAACTACAGTGCATATAATAGAGCTTCCATATCTAAAAAAGGCCCCCAGAAGGAATTTTGATACAGGGCCTCTCAGAGCTGGTTACGCCAGTGACCACTACGCTACAGCGCCCCAGAAAATGCGAAAAACTTTCGAAGTTAAAGAAATTACTCCAATCTAAACTGGATTATTCCTAAGGAAATCTCCGTCAACAACTGTAATAATTGACAATGCTTTCTTTATGGGTGTGTGGTGCCGCACGGTGGTTGTCTATTTTATTATTTCAACACATTTGTTAAGCTTGTGGCAACACCACCTTTTCTATTATAAAACCCACACCAACATTTTCACGTCACTCCTCAACGCCAGGTTCTTAGAGCATTCTTGTATTTTATAAAGGTGAATATATATTTAAGGTTATTTTAATAAACTTGTCGTTGTTTAAACTTTTGGCTATTTTTCTTACTTGAACATGCAGTAGCCACTTTGCCTTAATTTACTCACGATTATAGGGGGAAAAACTCAAAAATTGATGTAGCGTTTTTGTAACATCATTATTTCCTCACGTTATTATATGCAGTTACAGCTGAAATCGTCTTACAGATTCACCACTTTTGTTTAAAAAATTCATGCGGCTGGTCATTTCTTCCTTCCGCTTGTCATTTTTGTCTCTTTCCTTTTTTTCTTCAATTTTATAGCAAATGAAGCAGAAAAATTTTTGAGTAAGATTTTCTGGACAACTAATAGTTTGAAATGACAAATTTAAGAAAGAACGGAATAAACCGACTGTGTTATTCGACGACATGCACAAATAAAAAAAGCTAACGGTAACCAATTTTATGTACCTCTCCAAAGAAAAACATTCTAAAATTCTTCGCAAGTCGTGACGTTCCGGTGACTTTAGTCTGAATGTCAGATCGTATCTGATCGTGTGGAAAGCCTAAAAAAGTACGCATAACCAAACACGGCGCATTCCAAAATCTCCTAAAAGGCATAAACCGCACATGATCCACTCTGCTGAACGAAGACAGGACAAGAATATTGTTGTTCCAGCCGCTTAAAGTGATCCGAACGATGCCATTTTACAAAAAGTAAAGTGAAAATGCAAAACAAAAATAAAAAGGTAACATTCTTGGAGCTGTTTCAAGTATTGATTTCTGTGTTCATTCTGATTCTCCATCACGTACCTTTTCCTAAATGTGGCCAAACGAATATTTGCTCGAATATTTTCCCAAGTCCCGGAAAGAAATCGAGATGAGATGGTGTTTCCCTCAATTTTCCAGATGTGCTTTTCTTCATGTTTTTATTTTACCGCAACCAAAAGGAAAAAAATGTAATAAAAGGACTCATATTTCTTCCTGTCCCCTTTTTCTTTTCTTAAAATTTCTTATCTCGAATCTTAATGTTCGGAAATTTAATCTTCCTGTCCATCTAAAAAATGCTGGAAATTTCCTTCACTAAATAATTAAGAATGAACTGCTCTGAAAAAGTGCCCTTGGTCTGAAGGTCATGCTTTATAATGGTGTTGGAATGATTAAAAATGGTCTTAAACGATATTTATTATAAGTATAAAACATAAAAGCATTCTTTTGGATGAGATATTTTTTCTAATTTCGGCGAAAATATTCTTTTTTATATTCCTAATTGAATGGAACAGCTTATACGCTGTGAATTTTTTTTTGAAGATCAAATTATTTATTTTCTTAAAATATTGCTGTAGGTTTCTACTAGACTGTTTTATTCTGAGAATGCCAAATAATATCACATATTCAGTATGGAAATTGAGTGTGTTTGTAATATTTTATATTTAGAATTCTTTGTTGCCAAGTGCTTTGAAAAGAAATCGTTGAAAACACTATTTGGAAGAGTTTTGATTAAACTGCGCTTTGTTTTTCTGTATGTTGTCTGTGTGTTAAAAGATTTAAGCCATCAGATGAACCGAAAATTGAAGTAATATAGAATTTGCTTTATATTTATTCATAATTTTATTAAAAATCGTTTTATTTACATTAAAATTTAAACATCGGGCAAATTGAAAAAAAAAAAAAATTAAGGAAATAAAAAAAATAATTAGATATTTGCAAATATATTAGTGCAAATCGAAGTTATGTAATTTTTATTTTTTGAGCTATGATTTTGAGGAGCTTAAAAAAAGCTTATTAAGAGCTATTATCCGGAATCTTTTATTTAACCGCCGTAACCTATTAGTTTTAGTTACAAACTTGTGATCGGAATCTCGGGGATTCAAGACGCGGTGCCCCTGAATACCTGCATGTAGAGGGGGCTTATGTACGTTAAATCTATCTAGGCTCAGTGGTGTGGTGTGGAAATTTGGAGACGAGTTACCAGCTCAGGAGTCGTCCTTGTCTCCTGACCGAGGTTCAGAATCACCAAGTCCGTCGCCAATAACCCTCGTGTTGCTTTATATTATGACATTAATAAAAATTTCTCACTGACTAAAATATTTTATTTTTAAAAAATTTTCCATTAATATTTTGTTCTTCCTACTTTTTATTTTTATGAATATTATTTATTTTATATATTTATATTTCATATGTACTTTGCTTTACTTTGAATTAAATGGTTTTGCGTTAAACCATTTTAGAATTTATTGTAACTGTATTAAGTAGTTATCTTAGCAATTGTTGTGCGCAAATTTAACTCTAATGGTACGATTTTCTTCACGCTTTGTAATTTAAATATAAGTATATTCTCAAAAGACAATGATTTAGTGAATTTAAGATTCATTACTAGAATAATTTCGAACTTGCCGTATTGAACACAGCTCTTTGCTTTTTTACTACATCACGTAATTTCATGACTTCAAGTAGTTGCTATGATCATGAGCTCGTGGCCGACGTGTCATGAGTTCGAGTCCTAGTGTCCATAAAGACCCCCGTGTAGAGGAGATGATGCACTTTAATTCTGGTATAGTCTACCCTTTGGCGTGGGGGTGCCAGAGCTGAGGTGTCATCATCACTTGAGCATGGTAAGAGAAGGGTTCATGATCTGTACATTATAACATCAAAGGAAGAGGGTGTAACAACTGTATGTTAAACAAAAGGAAGACTTGGATTAACTTATGTCGCAGCATCGATGCCAGGGCTTCCAACTCCAAGCTTTCATGTTAACTTAGTACATTAAGATTAAAATCCTGGATTTTTGTTCAGTTTTTAGATTGGAGCTTATTGTGCTGTCAGAAGAGGTTTGCAGTTCGCATGTGAAACCGATTTCGTGATGTTTGGATTCTGATTGACAGCCGTGCTACAAGAACTTTTAAATTGGACTTTGATTGGGGACCAGGCTAGCCTTGATATCCTAAATCTTCTTGATGTGGTTTCTTCTAGGCATGGTGTATATTTTCGGAGGGTCCCATTCCCGGTGGGAATTGATAGTAATGAGAAGGCTGGTTTCTTGGCCAGGACTATGACAGAGGAGCGCATGAGCCCTTCTGTAACTTACCGTTAAATTCAGCACATAATGCTCACCTAAACATTCAAGCTGCATTTTTTAATTTTTATTTATATTCGTCGTATAACACGCACTCCCTTTTTTTTTTTATGAAGAAATCTGAAATGTTAATAAATAATGATCTTATGCTTTAAGGTGATTTATTCGAGGTATTATTCCAAATTTTTGAAAAAAATATTATACTTCTAGAACTACATCTCTTTTAGTTCATAAAGCAAGTAATTTCTTTTAAATAAACAGTGTTTCTATACATGTAGAAGTATTTCTATACATGTAGAAGTATTTTTTTTAATGCTCATCTCTTTTGTTATTTTTAAAGCTATCGTTTTCATACCCGGTGTATAACGCGCACCCTTAAATTTCGATATTATTTTTTGTGTTAAAAGTGCGCATTATACACCGGATTTTACGGTACTTGTAGCCAATTATCCTCCCATAAAAAGATTGATCTAAATCAACTTGGAAGGACTCTTCATAGTCATTCTTAATACTTCAATAAAAAATCCAGGAGGTTTATTCAAGCTTATGCCTGTAAAATATCTCACTGCCTTCTCGCGCTTTATGAGCGGCCAAAGTCGCCCAGCCAATATGGTGGCTATGACCCTCGGCTTGTAACGATGGGTTTTTGGGGTTTAAATCGAGTAAGAATGGTTCTATCTTTCGGGAAAAAAGTGGGTTTTTCCCCCTTGTTTTACCCGTTAAAGGAAAGCGCCCCCCTTGTTATAGGGGGGGAATCTAATCTGTAAAAATTTCCTATTTTTTCCTTTGTTTTAATCTTTCTGTTCTTCTTCTTTGTTTTTAAAAGGGTAAAAACAGGGCCCCAACAACATGGCGGTAAAACCCAACCCCCTTTTCGTCGGGGGACAGATCTCTGTGCCTGTTTGTTTTTCCCCTTTTGGGTTCCCCTCCCCAAATCGGGGGTTTGGTTTGGTAAAATTTCCCTTCGGGGCCCCTTTCTTTTTTTAGACTTTTGGGAATTTTTTGGTTCAGGATTTGTTAAAATTTTTAACCTTGGGGTTTAAATTAAAAACCATAACCAATTTGCCCCTAGGGTTTTTAAAATTAAAGCCCGTCGCTGCCCCCCGGGCCCCTTTTTTTTTATAGGCGCGATTTAAATTGCCCCCTCACTCTCATCATTCCCCCCCGTTTCTTAAACCGTTTTTAAAAATTTAAAAGTTCAATTTTTGCCTTTTTGTTTTTGGTTCGAAAAAAATAACAGGGCCTCTTTATGAGGATAATGAAGGGTTTTTCATTTGGGTTTTTAAATTATTGAAATTTTTTTTGGGGAACTTTTTGTTTAAATTTTCCCACACATTTCTGTTTTAATGTGCTAATGAGTTTCTTTTTTCCCTGAAAATGGGGCTCCCCTTTTGGATGGGGTTTAAAACCTTTTTTTAAAAAGTCAATTCTTTTTTAAATTCCCTTTTGTGTTCTTTTTTTTTTCCTTTTTTTTTTTACATTTAAAGTATTTGGTTAGGGAAAAACATTGGGTTTGGTTTGGTGGAAATTTTTTAAAAAGAAATAGCCCGAAATAAGAAAAAAGTTTTTTTATTTCATTAATGGCATCGGAGCGAAGTTTCAATTAACTGAGAGCAGTGTAAAATGAATTAATATTCCTTTTCAAAGATTTGCTCGTTTTCTTTCCTTTTATTTTGCAGTAATTTTTTGTTTGCTTTTATTTTTTGATGGGACATCAGTGGAATTGAAGACTAGGAAATTAAGCTACGATAAAATTTAAAAAAAACCCGGGATCAAAAAAGAAAACCCAAAAATTTCCCAATTGTTTTTGTAAAAAAACCCTTTTGGGGGGAAATGACACGTTTCACACATTGAGTATAATGTGTTTACTATGCAAATTTTTAAATTTGTAATTTACTTAAAAGGGAAAGGGAAAGTTTTTTTTTTTTTTTTAATTTAGAAAATTTTTAAAATTTTCAAAAAAAGGTGATTGGATAAAAAATACCATTATCTATAAAATTTGGCTTAAAAAAAGGGATATTTTTTGAGTGTAACGTTTCAGGGGGGAACAAAAGGTTTTTTAAAAAATAAGGGTTATTTAAATTTATTTTTTTTTTAGCTTTTTTTCATTGTAAAGTTTTATTTTGTACTAAGAATATTAAATTCTATTTAAATAAAAATATAATATTTATATTGCATATAAATGAAAATTTAACGCGTAACGTTTGATCTTAAAATAATTTAATGCATTTGTATTCTGAGTTTCTGAATGCCTTAGTTGTAATTACCTTTTAAATTTGTGAAAATTTTGTTCAGTACTATTAAAAATAAAACTAGTTTTTTAAAAATTGGGGCCGAATTATTTTTTAGGATGAAGAAGCCAATAACAAAAACTGATTTTCAAATTTTTTTAAAAATTTTAAATTTTACCCCCTAATTTTAAATTTTAAAAAAAGAAATTTATTTTGTACAAAATTTTGTCAATATTTTCTTTTTTAAATAAACTTTTTTAAAAAATTTTTTTTATTTAGGGAATTTTTTTAAATTTTTCCCAAAATTTGGGGGTAATTTTTTTTTGTAATTGTCCCAAAGGGAATTTTTCGAAGAATTTATTTTGAAAATTTTTTCTCTCAAATACTTTACAATTATCGTTGATAATTAAGTTTTCTTTCTTTTTTTTTAAAAATTGATTATTTTTGCGCAGTGATTTATTGTCTTGATTATTTTGATACAGATGAATGTGAAAAAGGTTGCTTTAGAATCGGATTTAGTTTGGAAAAGGGGGAAAAAAAATGAGATTTTTTTAAAAAAAAGTGAACATTTTTAAAAAAATTTTTAAAAAAATTTTTTTTTATTTTTTCCCTGGAAAAAATTTTCAATAAAAATTTTTTTTTATCATTATGGATGACTTTGGATAATTTTAAAGCTAAATATATTTTAAATTTGGTTTGAGTTTTATTATATTGTTGATTCTGAAAGGAACCTGAAAACTCGAAATTTTTAAAATTTTGGGGAAGGATGAGGGCAAACCCCGAGTTACCACCCCCCCCAAAAAATTTTCCACATACGCTAAGGTAGAATTTTAGGACAGATTAACGTATCATTAGTTCCAGGAGTTCACAAACCTGATCACCGCAGACACAAATTGTTCTAGATAAATTTGGTGACAAAATTTCCACTTCAAGTGTTTTATGAGAATGATTTTTATGATAATAATTGAGTCTCCATTCCATCTTGCATGCACCTTCTGGTGGTATCGTAAAACGATTACAAAAAATTATTATTCTTGGAATTTTGATTCCTACTTTTAAGAATTTTTAGGTAGCATTATTTCAATATTCATCAATGAGATATTTAAATTTGTATAAAATTATTTAAAACTTAATTATTATTAAGAGAAACATACCATAAATCTTTTCAAAAAAATTATAGAAAGGGACTAGTTTTCATTATATTACCCTCTTCAAATACAGAATATTCCTTAGTAAATGAAAACCAAAATTAAGAACTTAAAAAAAAGAATTAGAAATATATATGTTTACTTTTTTCCCCTTAATGCAATGTTTAGTTTAATTTACATTAGTTACATATATTTTACTTCAAAAATTAAATAACATAACGGTTTACGATGAAAACTTTTAATGAAATTTAAGTATTTATCATAGCATAAATTTTATATTTTAAACAAAACAGCTAGGTTATTTGTTTTAAAACTTCAGATAAACAAAAACTTCATTTTATTTTTTTAAAAACATTTTATTAAATTTCTTTTTAAAAATTTTTCGTGCCAGTATAATCAAATTGTTAAGGTTCCATTTTATTGCAAAATCGCGGTTTGAGAAGAGACAAAACGTGAAGTCCTATTGCTTCAAAACGTTTATGGAAAATATAAACATTATCAAGATATAAAAAGTTTTATTGCCTTGGATTTTTCTCGAAGTGCAAATCATACCTAAAATATGGATCTCAAGGTAAAGTAAGGAGCATAACTCTGTTACAGAATAAACCTCACAGTTTTTGCTAGAAATTTAAAACATCAAGTAAGAATTTTCAGCAAAGTAAGATTATATATTTAATTTGTAAGTTCTTCGTGCTTTTAAAATAATCATTATTATGTTGGTATGTATATATTACAATCTCCGCTTTACAACATTAGCTTTATCTTAATTGCATTAATGTATCATATAATAAAAATACATTGATGTTCAAAACAAAGATATCTTTCTTATTTAGTTGAATTATTAAACGAAAGCCGGCCTTCGGGTTTTTTTAAAACCTTTTAAAAAAAATGCGGTAAGCATCTTTCCGCGTTTTATTTTCTCTCAGTGGTATTCGTGTTTTTTCTTTGGTATCCGACTGTTGGGAGACAATTTTCAAATTATAACTTAAATAATTTTAGTTATTCTTTTATTAAGTATGTTAAAACAAAAAATAAACAAGAAGAATTTTTGGGATTTTTTAAAATATTGAGAAAATTTTTACCTGTATCACAAAAAAAAATAAAAAACTTTAGGGAAAACTTTCTTAACGTTTAATTAAAGCTTTTTCAAAAAAACTCAAATTTTTCTGTAAAATTTTGAAATCAGGTGTTTGAAATGAAAAACCCAGAATTTTTAAATTTTTTTTCATTTAAAATTTAAAAAAAAAAACCTTTTGTTGAAAAAATTTTCCTTAGCTTTTAGCAGAAAGCATTCATTATAATACAAAGAAAATTTCAAATTTCATAAGAATATTTCATTTATTTTAGAAATATCATTTTTACCGTTAATTATTATGTTCAAAAATAACATTCTTCCAAAATGCAAAATAAGGTTTATATTTGCAGTAAAACTTTTAATGATTTGAAAGGGTTTAAACCTTTCCCGATTTGTTTGGGGCCTTCCTGAACCTCAAGCTCAAACCCCAGTTTTGAAGGGGCCTTTTTACGCTTTTTTATCTAGTTTAGAATGCCTCGTAAAATCAACAATTCTCGTTTTGTCGAGGTACCAAAAATATCCTTTCATTTCAGAACATAATTTCATTCCTAACTTTTAAAGTAGAGGTAATAGATCAGCAAACCCAGAATTAAAAGAGTATTATTGCGATATAATTACTTAAACGCAGTGTTTGTTGCTCAACAAAGGTGTCTTTCGGGATTATACTCCACATGACATTGTTAAGACTTTCATTGCAGCCCTGAGCTTCCCGTACACATTTTCTTAGAGATTTTGATCGCAAAGTTCCTTATAAGTCTTTTAATAGAAATTTCACGACTGAATTTGGAAGATCCGTTGATATTTCTATCGGCGTTTCTCCAACAAATACTGCTCTCTGGAAATCTCTTCTTTTTTTGGCCTCATTGATCTTGTTTTTGGCCTGACAACTTTAATTTAATTAAAAATAACTATAACTCTTTATAAAAGTACTAATAAAAATGTGATAAAGAGATCTAGTTTTGAGCACAAATGATAAAAAGATAGCAACTCATTTAAATCCAAACCAACATTGCAATCAGTTAACTGTTGCCCCTATTTTAAAGCAAAATATATCTATTAAAACATTTATAAAGTGAAATAAAGTTTACTAAACATAAAAAGAATTCGTTAAAATATTTTAAATGAATAAAAATCTCATTTTGCCGGTGAAAATCAACCTAAAACTCACACTTCCGGTTTCGATTTAAAGCCTACTACCTCAAACAAAACAGTTGTAACTTCTTTTTTCTAAGTGACTTGTGAATTAAAAGTACGATAGTTTTAGAAAGCTTACTAAACAGGCTACAAAAATATTATAAAATAGATTTAAAAATTTTTTAAATGAAAATGGTGATTTTAAACCAGTTGGATACCTTAAAAAATTAAGTGAAATTTAAACAAAGAACATCAATAATGGAATAGGAACCAATGAAAGACTGTTCTATTCGCTAATGAATCCAGATTCGACCAATCACTGATTTTCGACTTACCACCATCAGGAGGGAACCAAGGACTCGCTATATGTTTTGTAACATCTGAGAAAGATCATTAAACCAGGGGAGGTTTAATGATCTGGGCAGCAATCATTTGGAAGAGCGCTCAAACCTTCATGTCTTTTGACAGAGTTTCTGATTGCTTTGAAGTAAAGGGATGGAATCTTTAAGCCCTACTTTCGTTTTTCTAGTTGACGCTGTTTTATTTTTATGGATGGCAATGTTCGTCCATATAAAGGCTTATCTGGTGGACGAGTTTCTTGAAAGTTAGGATATTCTCCAGATGAATTGACAAGCCAAATCTCTACATCTTAATCCTGTAGAGCATGTTTGTGATGCTTTGAGGAGGGAAATTGCAATTTACTTTCCCCTCGCATGTGACCTGAAAACAGTGTTGCTAGAAGAGTAAGACCGACTGGCCTAAGAACTCTCGAATGTTTTGTTCCCGGCGAATTTTAATGTTCTGATAGCTGTATAACTGTGAAAAAAAGGGGGAAACCACATACTTCCTATATAAATCTGTTTTTTTTAAGTTATTTTTTTTATTGTCACACATACCCAAAATAACGCATGTATACTATAACTGTTGTACGGTATTTTTTCCCCTTTTTGACATTGTATCTATGTACCCCCCTATGGCGCACACAAAAATTTTTCAAGGGGGAAGGGGATTTAGGGTCAAAAGTCCACCATTCTCGTATCATTCATCAATACGACGCCAAACGTATTCTTTTGATTTTGTCAATTTTGGGAACAAAGAACAGAAAAACAAACTATTGAATTAATAATTAGTACTAATTAATACATTAATAAAATAAATAGTTAATTAAAACACTTAAATTTTACGTACTATATACATAGGGTTATCATCAATCGAATACAATTCAAGGGCTATCGGGGGGGAGTTCGAAATCGTGGATCCCTTCCCTTGTGTGCGCCTATGTAAGTACCAAATTCCTTATTTCCTTAAAATCTCTCAATCATATGGAGGGTAATCAAGCAAAAGTAAACATTTAATTAAGAAACCTTTGTAAACTACATTTATTTAAAAGTTGTACTCTCTCTTTTCTATGGTGACCATGGTAACTTAGTAGTCATGGCCACGAGGGTGGTGAGTACGAGCCGTAGTGTTACTGAATACCCACCGTGTAGAGAGGATGATGCACGTCAAATCTGTCGTGGTTCTAAGTTCTCCCGTTGGCGTGTGTGATATTTTGAAGCGAGGTGCCAGCTCAGGTGTCGTCCTCGTTACTTAACCATGGTTAAAAGTTATGTGGTTTGTCGCAAACGGTTTTCGTGTTGCTTTATAGTGCGACGTTAATAAACGCTGTTCATTTTTTTCATATTGTTTTATTTTAACCGATGTTTATTTATTTGTTTTTCATTTGTTTATATAGTTTGAAAGTAATTGTAAATATTATATTATTGTGTTATTATTATTGAACATTTTCTTCCTTTGTTAATATCATTGCATTTAGTGTTATATATCCTTTACTTATCTCAAAAACTTAAGGGGACGCAGTTCGATTCAATTGACAAAAATCAGTCAAAAAATCAAATCTAATTTTTTTAGTCTAAATTATTTTTTATATACTTTTCTTTGAACTCACAAAAACTTGAAAGATCTAAGTTTAAAAAACGCTGAGTTATGATAATTTTTACATTTGTTTTAATTCACTTTCTAATGGCAATGACACACAAATCAAAACTTTAAATTGACTTATTTCGGAAAGATAAAATAACTAGTTGGTCTTCATTTAAAATGCTGAGGCTTTTTTTCTGTTGTGCTTAATACTTGGAAATGCTTTTACCTTGTTGCTAATAGTACATGGAATAAAAGTTGGCGTGCATTTTTTAATTAAAGCAATACTTATTTTTTGAAAAATACTTGAAATTAGAATTAACTCATTTTCGCTGAATCAAGTACCAAGCATTCGTAAAAAAGAAGTACTCAGAATACCAATCATGTTATCGCCAAACCGCTCTCAACTTTTTGTTTTTACATAGCTTAATGTATTTGTAAATCAAATATCATATATGTACGTCAATTTTTGTAGGAGTAGCATTTTAAAATCACTTCATAAGTTTAAAGTTTTTCCCTTAACAAAAGTAAATGGTTAGCTTTTATGAAATTTTGAGAACAAAATCTGTTTTATATCATACATACACATAGGAGGCAAGCAAAAAAAATTATGAAAATCATTAAATTAAAATTTTTTGTGTAAATCGTACAGTTAAAAAGATTAAAAACAAATAACCTATTTTACATATAGCATGTTTTGTTTAGTTATAAGATTGAGTTTGACATCTATAAACCTAGCAATATAATTTTTGGATCACGAGATTTTCTTAAAGTAATGTTTAAATCTAAAAAAAGATATATTGTGTGTGTGTTTTTACGTCTGAAACCTTTCCAGATTCATTCCGCATTGATTTTTCTTTCCAGTTATTTATTTGGATCAACATTTTAAGAACATAGACTAGACATAATAGATTTTATTCCATCTTCTTCCTTAAGACCATTAATATATTTTCGCATCTGAACTAGCCGAGACGATTTCTTTAGACATTTCTAATTAACATCCGTTTCATACCGACATCTTAGACTTCTCCCGTTTCTTCTACTAATTGCATTTCAGCTTCAGACTCCCAACAATAAGAAAACATTTCATTTATTTTTAGCGATAAATGTGGATGTTTTACAAGGAGAATGAACTTATTTCAATGGAAAACGAAAGAAGCTTATCTAAGTACTCACATTTCCGCTAAACAACTGAAATTATTTTATTTTCGATTCTGCAATGTGGAACGTACTTCCGGCGTTGAATTACGACATGTGTTCATTTCCGCAAAAAATCCTTTCAGATAAAGAACGTTTTACTGATAAGAGTATAATGAAAACAGATTCAAATACTTCGAGAGGAAAAATTGACAATTCGCTTAAATATCTTTGTGTATATCTCATTATTTCTCTTTTTAACCATTTGCTTAAAAAGTTATGGTTACAGATTAGTGTATATATATATATATATATATATATATTTATATGATGTGTTTTAATATATTATTCTGAAACCAAGGCCATTTTATTTATCATAGAATTACCTTTTTCAAGCATAAATTTGTTTGGCTGAGAAATATGATTTAGCATTAAAAAAATGGCTTTATGAAATTAGATATTTTTGAATTTTTTAGATAACTTTTTAGTTTGATTACGTATTAGCAAATAATATATTATTTATTTAAATTTAAAGATGTTAGTCAGGAATTTTTAAAAATAACCCATCTTATATATATAGTAAGTATAATTAAAACATTATTTTCGTTAGTTCATCCAGATTTAATTCTCTTAAATTTTATGGGAAACAAAATCTCTGTGTACCATGTACTTGTAATTAAGTATTAAAATTAAAAAACCGT
>BMAV01006563.1:0-118703 GCA_019973955.1 Trichonephila inaurata madagascariensis | reverse complement strand
AGATATACTTATTTTAAATTGAGAATGTACACGAGTTCATTTTTGAGTAAGTCTTTTTTCTCCGTGTGTAATTCGGAATTTATTAAAAAAGTAATTTATTATAGTAAAATCAAATGTAACTGTTTGATAAAATATAAATATATTTTAATCTAAAGGACATTTCTATTACCAAAAAGGATTTATTTTAAAACAAGAACAGGTAACACGCAAATACATTGTAGATTTATACACACACATATATATATATATAAATTTCCCCTCAAATAAATTTCAAAATGAAAAAAACTTTAAAACCTGATATTTAAAATTTTTTTAAAAAGAGTCGGCGGGCCGCAACTTACGTACTGGCGGGCCACATGCGGCCCGCGTGTTGGACACCCCTGCTTTAAGGTATCCGACTACCCCAAAATCATGATTTTTTTCAAAAACTGACAAATTTTTTTATGACTTTATTTTAGAGACCATCTTATTAGCTTAATAAAAATACCAAGCTTTTTATTTTCCATTCACTAGAACAAAAACTACAAGTGTTTTAATAAAAGAAGATGCCATAACTTTACGCAAGATGTCAAACTTTAAAATGCGTTTTACTCGAAATGTGTTTTTTTCGAAAAACTCAAACAGGGACAGTGATTGCTCAAAAATTTTTGAAAATAATTTGCCGAAATTTTTTGTGAATGTTTTGTATAACAGTAGAAGTGTTTTGACCTTCAGATTTATTAATCACTGTTTTATTAAGAAATTTACAGTCCTTCATGTGAATATAATCATTTTTTTAAGCAATTTCATGTAGTCACTAAGATAGAGTGCTCTAGTTCTTGTAAAAATTAAAATATCTATTATCCTCTGAAGGTCATTTCAAACATGAACAACAAAGTAACACATTAAAATTGAAAAATTGTTCAAAATATTTTTGTACAGAGCGGGCCCCGTTTATGTAATTTTTGGAAAATTTTCACCAGTTTTTTCCCCTTTTAATAATCATTTTTTTTTTTGTTTTCATTTTTACGATTTTTTTCCTTAAAATATACTAAATAAATCTAAAAATCAATAAAAAATCTCCATTTTGTCAAAAAAAAGCTGTCGGATACCTTAAGACCAAGATAATATAAAATTTAAAATGCGGAAAATTGATCAAAAGAGAGAGAGACCCCCTTTTTTTATAGCTTCTGAATATATTGTGTAATAATTTCAGAAGCCATTGTGAATAAATCCACCTTTTATCAATATTTTTTAACATAAACGTTGAAATAAAAATTATTCTTCTTTCGATATTTGTTTGTAACACTGAAAAACAACAAATGCATAGCAACTATAACTGTTACTTCTATTTAGAATTGCTCCAATTTTATGTAGTGCTTTCTTTTAATTTGAAACATCTGAATTTTGGTTAAAACATAAAAATATTACATTTAAGTGTTTGCGAGAACTATTGTGTTATCAAAAACACATTAATTTTTTTTAAATAACTGTAAAAAAACCTGACTTTTTAAAATAATAAAAGATTTATTGTAAGGGTATAAAAAATAAAAATGTCAAGGGAAATAGAACACAGTGAAAGTGAAACGCAATTTTGTCCTAATTCAAGGAAAGTTAACGTTAACCCTATTGATACTGATACATCGTAAGATAACGAAAATGTAAAAAAAAATGACCGAAAAGTTGGTAAAAAACGCCGCAGGAATCCTGAGAAATGGTCTTGAAATGTTGAAAAGCAAAAAGGTACAAAATAAACAATATCAAAATAGAAAAATTCTTGCAAAGAAATTTGATAATAAACCTGTAACTGTTTACGGCTTTATAATCGCAAGATAACCAATTTTTATAAGGTTAATGATAATAATAAGAAAAATATTTTTTCAAGGGGGTTAATTACAGTTTGTGTTATCAAAAGACAATGAGACAGAAATAACACCAAAGGGCCAAGAGCTCAATCTTTTGAATATTTTATCAGACTTAACGGCCAAAATGTTGGTGTTTCAAAAAATATTTTAAAGAAACATATAAAATAAGTAACGGTCGACTATATAACTGTTGTTCAAAGGAAGATCTGAAGGACTGCCAGGGATAGCATATTCCATGTAATAAAATATATAAGCTCCTTTCCTGCTACTTCGAGTCGTTATACAAGAGCTCATAATCCCAGACGCCGATACATGAATTCATACCCTTCTAATGCAAAAATGTATAAACTGTGTGTTGAACAATGTAACGAAGAGCACATTGTACCAATAAAGGAAAAGTTTCATTAGATTTTTTGGTAATAAAAAAACAATCTACAATAGACGAAGAAAAAAATAGCGGCTGAAGTTGAACAAGACGAACACTTGCAAAATTGCCCGTATAAAGTATGGCTAGTGATCGATTAAGAGCTCCACACAAAATGTACGTTTAGTTTTTATTTAGAAAAAGCATTAGCATTTCCAAGACTGTCCACATCAGTGGCTTATTACAAGAGAAACTTGGTTTTTTGCCATTATTTAAAAACTGTAACTAGGGCTACATGCATGTTTGACCTATAACCCAAGCATGGCGGGGTTCACAAGAAGTGTTATCGTGTTTAGCTTAACACATTAAATTATACGCAAAGGATTTTCAAAAAATTATAATGTGTATTCGGATTCATAAGGCAGAATTGAAATATAAAAACTATGTTGAGTTCTCTGAAATTGGTTCAGAGTGAAGATATAAAAGCTGAATTAATTGAGCTTAAATTTTTATTAAGTGGGCAGTTATTTGACCAATGATGTTGATTTTGCAGTTATAGAAGCTTATGAAAAAAAAGTTGACTAAACAGTCAATATGCGATGGATAAAACTAGAAAGGTCAAACCCAAGTAGCATTAAGTTCAAATATAATTTTCACGAGGATGATACCTTTCATGTAATTGATATAAATAAAAACAAAATTAGGTAGGCCAGGGAATTTTTTAAAAAATATAACCCCCCCAACCAATTTTTATATCCCAATGGCAGAACAATTTAAAAAAAAACCCAGAAAAAAAGACATTATGAGTTTATTAAAGTACACTCACTTCCAAAAATTAAGCACGGAGACGAAAATGCTTTCCGGGCCAATCAAATTAAAGAGGATTTCGCTGCAGGAAAGGGAGATGGAAGTATGCAAATATGTTAGGTAACAGCCAATCGTGCTTTCATATCAAGAAATATGCAAAAAGGGGAGTCTTATAAAAGCAGCTTTATGAAGGGTTACAAAATTGATTTAAGTGCGATAGGTGTTTAAAAAATTTCAAAAATTTGTTTTTTAAGACATACGTGTTTCTATGACTTCAGAAAAAAGAATGGAAGATTCTGAGCCTGGCGTGTAGTGGGGCCATTGAAGCAGGACGGTCAATCACAGATGTTGCTCTTTTTTTCGGCGTTCATCATTCTGTAATTTCCACAATTCCCAAAACCCCACAGACAGTTGTCCGAAGGCCCCAGGTGGTCGCCCAGGGTTACAACCCCGGGGGATCGATATATTGCTATTGTAGCCAAGCGGAATCCAGGCGCCCCCCGTGGACATCTTTGGTTACAGCGTCCATTGGAAGGGTATATCTGCAGCTACTGTCGCCCGAAGATTACATATGAATGGACTGTATGCCCGGGTACCTCGAGTTTTTTCCCTTTATCCCCAAAAAGGGGGCCCGATTAATTGGTGCGGGCATAAAAATTTGAATTATGTCTGACGGGAGCAATGTCATGTTTACGGATGAGTCAAGATTTGCTCTGGAGCCAGATGACGCGTATAAGGATATGGCGTAAACAAGGAAACCCGCAATCGCCCCAAAAAACATCGCATTCCAAAGCGGAAGCATTATGGTGTGGGTAGGGTTTCTTGGATACCGCACCGACCTGTATCTTTAAACGGGGTTCTGTGACGACTGTCGGTATGAGATAAATCTTAGAACCCATTGGGAAATTTACGCGGTAGCATTTGGGCCCCTACTTTTTTTTAATGGAAAAACCCAGATCCCCTATAGCTGACATCGTCATGACTCCCGGAGTGTGATGGGATTGCGCGTATGGCGTCCCAGCATATTCCCCCGACCTTAATCCCATTAAAATCTTTGGGATGCTCTCGCCTGCTGTATCCTCACGTTTCCCCCCCTCCAGCCACTTTTTGGGGCGGAAACGCTCACAAGAACAATGGCGATTGCTTAATTCTGCGGTGGTTGACCACCTAATTTAAAATGGTCAGGTGTAAATTTGCATAAAATGAGGGGGGATCACATACCTTAGTCTTTTTTTATTTATGCTGTTTATTTTCCATACATAATTCTGTTTAACTTTCCCGTATGACATTATCTGATAACTTACAAAAATTTAATATTGTTTTCATTTTGTATATAAATTTGGGGTTTTGTTTCATGTATAAATATATATGCTACTTTACTGCCAAATTTTGTATCAAAGCAGTATTTGTTGATTTTTTTGCACTTTACATCTTCGTGTTTAACTTTTGGGAGTGTATATACCAGGGGTCAGTAACCTATGGCATGCATGCCACAATTCTCAATGGCACTCTGCAAATTTGTCAATATTTAAATGGATGGAAGTTGTTTAATTTGTAATAGACCTTATTTGACAAACATCTTAAGAATTACGGACTTTTTCGGAATTACAAAAAAATCTGAAAGATAAATTTACACCTATTTTGTAAATTACTGAATGTCATTGCAGGAGAGATTTAATTGTTTGAAGAGAGAAATTTTGTATGTACTCTGCTTTCCGTTTTGGTTATACATATCTAAGGAAAAAAAAATCTTTCCTCATATGAAAAATACGTTGAATCTGCAAAGAAATTGTTTAACAACTGAATGTTCAGAACTGAGTAAAATTGAAAGGGGACAAATTAAACCAGATTTTGTGTTATGAAAATAAAGTGGTGTAAGCATTAGATTTGCACACATTAAAACTTTTATTTTGTCTGTTTTTGTTCCTACCCCCTTGTGGTGTAGTGGTCTTCTGTAACCCTGGCCACTGGAAATAAAAAAAAATTTAAAAAAAAAAAACTTGGAAGATGTTTGTTATGACGTATAAACACAAAATTATGACAACAAACGTTATTATATTATTTTTGCATAAAAATTTCTTATCATTTTCAGCTGCCAAAAGATACAAGTCCTAAAATTTTTAAGATGTCATTGTTTCAATAAATACTTACACATTCCGTATATATCTTGGTTTTTTTGCAGAGCTTACGCCTAGAAAAATAACTTAATATATTTTTCTGATCAAATTAATAAACCAAGAATTTTAAAAATTAATTTCAAAAATTAATTTTCTAATTTTGTTTTTGGAATTAACCAATTGGTTCTGAACTCGTATATCCAGAATTATTTGGTTTATTCCCCAAATTAAAATTAAAAGGTTTTTTTTTAAAAAAAAAAGCTTTAATTTTCTACAAGAAGAGAATGTAAATAAGCATTTTTTTTTCTAGTTTAAATTTTAATTTTATATAAGACATTTAATTGGAACAATTTAATTTAATGCATTAAATTTTTGACAGTAATCTAGAAAACATACTTTCAATGCAACTTAATTTTTACTTTTTTTCACAGAAGTGACTAGAATTTTTTTAAAAAAAAACAAACATAGAATATTTTATTAAGAAAATACACAGAAAACTACTGAATAAATTATAACTTGAAGTATTATAAACATAAAATAGTGCTCTGTTAAACATTACTTAGGTAAAAGTAAATGCAAAATAAAGCTACTTTGATGTGGACAACTGAGACATATTAATGTTGAATTTCTTACAGCTCAAAATTATTATTTTAAGAGTATCAAACAAATCAAAGACATTATTCTATTCATTTAGTTTTCATATTTCTATTTTAAAATAGAAAATTTTCTTTTCAGTTTTTGGAGGCTTTCTCTTTTTATCCTTTATAAAAATTTCAGTGTATACATGCTTCATACAAATGTATGCCATCAATAAAGAATACAGACTGTTGGACATGAATAAGACACAAAACATAGGATGCACAATTTTATTTAATCACAAGACACATTTAAATTATTAAATTTATTTTCAAGAAATTCTAAAATTTTTCTTATAAAATTACATTCTGCTTTTACAGTACTAATGCAAGAATATATAGAAAAAAAAATTTCATTTTTTTTTAAATCCTGATTTTAAAAGTAATAATTTTCTTCGTATAACATCAGTACTTCTTGTACAAAACAGCAAGCAGAAAGTTTTTAGCATGTTTCACATTAAACATTTATTCTGGTGTAAAAATTAAAATTGTTTCTTAAAAATAAAATAGCTGAATCTCATTCTTCATACTTCAAACCTAATGTTTTGCACATAAAGCAATAAAAATCAGTAAGCTCTTCAATCTGAAAATAATTTAAAAAATTTTATATTATTTAAAAAAACATACAGTGTTTCTTAATATTAAAATAGAATATTATATTAGAATAAATAGTAATGATTGCTTTAGTTCAACATTTTCAACAGTAAATTACATGCTTTTAAGTGAAAGAAGGGAGGACACTAACACAATATTTCATTTCCAGAGAAAACTAATTATACTTTTCTAATGTTTTCCCAATAGGTATATTAAGAATTTTCCTTACTATTAATAGTGCAAATGGAATTTACACTTTTTACAACATTTAACATTACGCATAATTTGGGACAAAATTCTTGGGAACCTATTAAATTAAAATTATTGGCTGATATTTTTACATTTATTTTTAAGATGTCAAGAGGACAATTTTCTTTGACATATAATATGGAATATTTAATAAAAATAATAGGTCAGACTTTTCAGTTATAAAAATTCCCTCACAAGAAAGGTAACAGATAAACAAAAGATATCTTTGTTTTTTGAAATACAATATCAAAATTTCAAGAGTTGCTTTTTAAGATAGAAAATCATAATATAATAAGATGCTATTTAAAGCAATAAGTAAATATTTTGATTTTACTACTAGAGTACTTGTGTATTAACACATTCACTTTAGAATGAGGTGGAAATTGTCAAGAATAAAACACATGCAGTTCTTGCAACTAGACAACATTGCTTTGTGGTAACTATGTACATGATTTCTAGCTGTGTTTTCATAAATAGTATCACCACTTTTGTTCACATGTTTTCTGAGCATTTATACATTTTTTCTCCTTAAGCCTATTTTCAACTTTAAAATAATTTCATAAAAATGAAGTTGGCAAGTAGAAGTAAACGTTATAAAATTGCTTCCAGAATACAGCATTTTACCAAACAAGTGTGAAGATATGCCATGAAATTATTTTTTTGGAGAACAAATATTTTTGAAGTGCAATTTTAAAAATTACAAATAACACATGTGGAACAAGTAACAGCAACTTGTTCAAAACTAGTCACTTACTTTTTACTACATTTGTATACAGGTTTATATTTGGCAAAAATTTCAAGTTATTGTTGAATTTACTGTATTGAAATTGCATCCAAAAAATTAATTATACAGCCCTGCTTAAATCTGTATAGGGTGTACAAGTAAGTTTCAAAGGATTTATAAGCGAAAGTGTTACTAGCATTTGACCATAACCAACTTCATGTTAGAGCATCCTTAAGATTTCAGCTTTCAGAACATGTTTACATTTTAACAAAATAACAACAGCTTATTTTTAACTTGTCAACTTTTATGTTAATGACAATTTGTGGGAAGCTTTATTTTTCTACTTCCATCTGAAGAAAAAAACACTTGATGGTAATTGATGCGTGAGGTTTATTGGGGGTAGTGCTCTATCAATTTCAACTTGTTAATCAATGGTTAAGGGTGTTTTCGTTGTATGAACAAGAGTGTGAACTTAATGCAGAGCACAATTTCAGACAGAAAAAATGCCTCAATTTTTATAAAAATTTGTGACATTCTAACTCATGAATTTGTTTATAATATAGTGCTTCTAAAATTTCAAAATATTTCATAAATAATTCGTCTTTCTGTTTTACATGTAAAGGGATAGCTCATTTAGCATTATGGTATAGGAGAAAAAATGTGAAACATTTTATAAAGGAAAAAATGTGTCAATTCGAATAAAGATGAGTAGTATGATAAAATAAGTGATTCCCAAGGTGGTCTACACCGACCTTGAAGGGATCCATGTCAGCGAAAAAATAATTTGGGGGTCCATGAGGTGTAAATGGGGGTCAACGCACAATAGTGGCTCTCATTAAACCAGATTATAAATTTAACTTTAAAAGAAAACTAAATCAAGTGGTGATTTACATATTTAACAGATATATTTACTAAATTTAGTGAGATTAATTAGCAGTTCCAAGGCAACAGCATAAATTTTATTAAAACAAGGACCACCATTTTATTTTTTTCCAAATTAAGAAAAAAGATATAATTTTTTGGCGTTAATTTTTGGTTTTCTCAATTTTGTGAACAATTACAAAGGAAAATGCTGTTTTAACCTACGTTGAACATTGTAATACCCTTTATTCAGATTTTGAAACAAGATTTGAAAATGCTTTGACTATTGTGATATCATAGTAGGCAATGGATTCTCATTGAGAAAAAAGAATGTTAGATTACAAGAGGAACTGGTAGAAATAAAACCCCAACAAGTTTTGCTCCCCATTAGAAAAAAAAAATTTTTAAGAAAAGTTTGAAAAATTTTGGGGAATTTTATTTTTAAAAAATTTTTTTATTTTAAAAAAAAAAATATTTTTGAAAGGTTTTAATTGTTTTTCCCAATGAGAAGGGTTTCAGCATTTATCAAACTAAAAAAGAGAAAAAAGAGACGGGACATTACTAACGGGGGTTTACATTAAATCCCCCTTTGATGGCAAATGTTGAAAGTTAAAACCCCAAATTCATCCCCCCAAAATCTTTTTGTTTGTTGTTCAGTTATTTAATTACTCAATTTTTTAATTTAATTAAAAGGGACGTTTTTAATTTCAAATTTTATTTTTTTTAAAGAAAAAAATATACCGCTGTAAAAAGATATTATTTGTTGTTTTCAAAATTCAATATTAGGTAAGGGGTCTCCCCCAAAACTAAAAAACATGGCAAAGGGATCTATGAGCCAAAAATTTTGGGAACCTCTGTTTTTGGATAGCAGGCCAAAAATTTTTTTGGAATTTCATATCTAAAAAAAATATTAATTTGGGTCCCTTTTATTTAACATTAAAAAACGCCTTAAGATGGTTAAAGTGGAAAAAGGTTATGGGAAAGCCTGAAACATTTGAAGATGCAGAACTGGAGGCATTATTGGATGAAGGACTTGTTTGTGTCCAACACAAGAATTTGAATATGACTAAACAATCTTATGTGGCTAAATCATGGGAATAGCTCAAAAACAGCAAAATTGGGGTGGGAACAAACTAAAGCCCGGACATGGATAAGTCCCCTTTCCCTTAAAAATTATGGTGAAAAGGTGGATACATTTTTGACAATTCAAACTATGAAATTACAGGGAAGCCTGACATGCAAAAAATTTAAAGGCAAAAATGAACTAAGCCTATTTTTGTATTTGGTTGAATAGCTGGGAAAGTTTAAAAAAAAATGAAACTTCTGGGATACTACCACTCAATGGATGCAGAAGTCGGTTAAAAGAATGGGTTAATATGGGCATAGGCCACAAAATGTTTACAAATCTTTGCCATTTCTGATCAAAAAATACTTAGAAACACATGAAATATTTTTCTATTCTGACCCAGGACATTGCTCCTTAGATATTTTGTTTGGACATTTTTGTTGTGGGAAAGGGAAAACAAAAAAAGGGGAATTTTGGGTTCTCAAAAAAAATTGTTTTTTAACATGCAATTTGTATGATGCCAGAAAGATAGGGAAAAAAAAGGGTAGTTAACTATTTAAAAAAAATTTCCAAAAGATTTTTTTTTCACAAAATAATCCTTTACAACTTACTTGTACATTTAAAAAAAAAAAAAAAAAAAATTCACTTAAAATGAGCTTTTAAATATATGGGGAATAAAAACCTTTTTTATAGACAAAGCCCTTTCCTCGTTTTCCCCAACGGGGAAAACCCCCCAAACTTTTCCACGGGGTTTGGGTAATACAAATACCCTCAAAAAAACAGAAAAGGTCTTCAAAATAAAAGCCAAGAAGTATCAAGTTTACAACATTAGAGATTAATTGCTTAGTGAAAAAAAAAATTAAATTCATAAGAAAAATGTTTATTAAAAGAAAAGTTTGTTAAGATAATGCTATTTCACTTACAGAAAAGTTTTTTTTATAAGCACACAACAAATATTCATTCAAAAAATTATTCATATGTGCTACTCAAATCCATGAAAGTACTTGGTTTTTCCACATGGAATCTTAGCATTATTGTGAATAGCTAATAATCAGATACTGAATATTAAGGATTTAAAGAATACATAGTATTTGCACATTTGTAACATTGCTCAGTAACTTATATAATTATCCGCATGTCTTATTAACATTTTCCCATTTCTGATTAGGATTATCTTGTATTATTTTCTTTTTGACGTCTGTCTGAGATCCATTCCAGTAAAAATAGATAGGCAAGATAATAATTAAACTTATTTACCATATAGATGGCACCATCATGCTTGATTAGCTGTAAGTTTGTTAGGAATTCTCTTTTATAAAGCAGTTGTTCAGAATGGAAAAGGTAACATATCCATTTTTATTGCATTAAATATTATAAAAGTAAACAGTTAAACATAAATTAATTTTACTAAGTGTTTTTGTATCTTGTTTAGAAAAAGTTCTGATAGAGCGACTTAGATAAAATTTATCTGAAAGTTTCAGCAATGAAAGAGAATTTGGAGCTATTGATGACAAGATTTTGGCTATAGCAAGAAATTGGTGTATCAATTTAATCAAACGTTGCATCACAGAGATTTGGATTTGTAGCAAACCTTGGTTATTCTTTTATTTTGGTGTTATGATGTTTTGTCATACATTTTGGTGTTATGATGTTTTGTCATACTTTGAATTATTTTTTGATAACTCACTCAGGGACATAATTCTAACTGAAACAAAGATAAGTATTTTAACATCCAGGATCGTCACTGAACCAATGGTCACCGATTACCATTTTTATAGTCATAACTATAATACAAGGTATAATTAAAAAGCCTGATCAAAGGATGTATTGGTCAAAAACTGAAATTTTTCCAATTGCCTATTTTTCTGAAGCTCCTTAGTTTTCATCGCTCTTCTGAGGTAAAAAATATCTTCACTTCTCCAAAAACGAAACTTGCAATGCTAAGATTCATCCCCCTCCCATGCTCAATAAAATATGACTTGTATTTGATCATATAAATAAAAAGTGTTTTACACTATATACACTGGAAAGAGTTATCACAATAGACGAAAGTCTACTATTGTAAAAAAGGCGAATAAAATATAGAAGTAATATATGACTGCAATGAGTTCGTTCTGGAATAAAAATGTAACTTCTTTGTGAATCAAAAACGGGCAACTTACATTCATCCATCATATATATCAGAAAATGAATGAATATGAGCGATGCATATTGATAAATGCTGTAATCAACTCAAGCGATGTTGTCACTGATTGAATCATTAGATAAAGGGGGTGTTTAGCGACTAACAAATTTTATACTTCTCCACAGTTAGCAGATTTCCAAGTAAAACGTCAAACAGATACCTATGGGATTCTGAAAAATACCAGACGAGAAGCTTCATCTGAGATTAGAAAGAGGGGAAGTAATGGTCATGAAATCAAAAGACAAAAAAGACGTCTATCTACTTTTGACAATCCATAACACACAGCAGGAAAACACAAATAAGACAGCCAAAGATGGTACACAAATAAAGAAGCTGAAAAGTCATAACTGATTACAAAAATACAGTAAAAGGGAAGGTTATTGAATCTTTTCATCTTGTGGATATAATCTACAATTCATTTTACCAAAAATAGGAAAAGGTTAGAAAAAAACCATTTGTGGATAAATGCTCATAGAAAAATTGATTGAAAAATACCATTCAAAATGGTGTCAAAAGAACAGTTTGAATTACGTTCCAAATTTGAATAATTTCTGAAATCATTCAAAATAAACATATAATCAAATTATTTACACTTTCAGTAGAAGTTTTTAAAAAAACTTTTATTCCCCCCCCCCTCCCCCACAAATATAACTGAAATTGTAAAAAATAACTTACACTATACCAATATATTCATCTGTCAAAAAAATCAGTTTATTTTAATGAAATTTATAAAACTTATAAAAAGTATTGAGTTAACTTGTTTGTGATTCATTAACAAATTGGTCTTCAAGGAAATAATTGTTTTTCATGAAATAATCGCATTGATTGAAATATATCTTAGCAATAAAACAAATAGAAGGATACATACCACTTTTGAAGTAGGTTTACCGCCTCCATGCCCACTTTGGACATCAATTCTAATCAGGAGAGGATTTACCTAGAATAAAAAATTTCTTCAAAAACAAGCTCTAGAGCACAGTTTATTTTTGTTTTATGATTCAAACTGTTTTCTTCTACAAGGTGTATCAATTGTTGAAATAGTTCAATTGGGTAAAAAAAAGTTACTTCCTAGATTTCCTATTGCATGAGCAAGTAACATATACAATCAAGTGAGGGAAACAAGAGCTTGATCTGATTTTTACTAATGCTGCTCTTTGAAGCTGCAAAAGGGCTAGTAACAATTCAAGAGATGATGACATTGAGCTGACAACCCACTCTTCAAACTTCCACACTACGCAAATGCAAAGATTTTGCAGTTTGACAGATTTAACATGCATCAACCTCTCTCCACACTGGGTCTTCAGTGGCACTAGGATTCAAACCAGTGACCAAACAAAAGCCATGAGTTGGTAATTATTTCCTCTTGGATACCCAAGCCAGGAAAAACAAAAGTATTCAAGGTATTAAAAATTCAGTCATATTTCATAAGATGTAAACATATCTTTTGAGTTAAGTTTGTGTATTTTTCTCCACCTCAGATGCAGAAAAATTTTAAAACAATAAGAGAGTAATTTTCAACAATAAATAACAAGAAACAAATTTTGCTATGTCATGTCAAAATACAAAAATTGTGCTAAGCAAAGGTAAGAGATGTTAAAATAAACACAGTAGAACTACAGCTGAAGTATAATGAAAGATAAAGCAGCTATACAAGTTGGCAAAAATGCACTACCCCCAAAGATCTCATATGTTGAAGAACAATCAATAATTGTGATTATTTAAGCAAACCATTAACACAATGCTGTTACTTCATTTCCTATTATAGAATGCAAGTAAACACATGCCATGCTTAAATAAAAATTTTTAGACTTTAAATCAATTAAGTGCTAATTACATAACACTAAGAAAGTAAATGTATTATTATTCATTACAAATACAGATATTTTATATGCTTTCCCCATGGAATATTCAGAAAAAAATCCGAGTGTCTTTGGAGTAGGATATAAAAATGACATTGCTTAAAATAAAAATGCCTCAATGATTATTTTACATGGACATTTTTTAACCTTTCTTAACCAAGCCAAATCGGGAGCAAAACATTAAAAGGCACATACCTGCTTTTCACATTTCCCTAATCTGTACTGCAACTCAGCTATAAATTTTAAGGAATGCAATGGCACAACTCTATCATCATGATCTCCAGTCATTAAAAGAACAGCAGGATATTGTACACTCTCATCTTTAGGTACCCTTACATTATGCAATGGAGAATACCTATTCCACACAAAGAAAATCAAGATGAAAAAAATGTGTATTCATTAAAATAATAGTTAGTATTTAACGCTTAAGTATGGACATTCCTACAGAGGAAATGTCTTAAGCAGATTGCATATTCACTAAAAATAAAATATTTTAATAATTAATTTTTAGAAGATGATTACAGATTCTTGATTGAAAAGAAATAAGTTTTTAACCTATCGCAAATGTTTTACAATTTTTAAATATTAATTACATCCATGGGAATATCATGCACAATAGCAGTCGAACCCCTATATTGTGAATTTTTCTATATAGCGAACTTTTTCCTGGAACCTTGAACATTTCACAATTTTCTTCGTAAAATAACCTCTCGATAGGGAAGAGCATTTTCTATATAACGAACTTTTTCTTTTGTGATTCAGTTTTTGTTCTCCCCTTTTTAAAAGTATTTCTGAAAAAATTTCAAGTTATTCTCTCTTATGGTGAACATAAATCTTGAACTGGTTTTATTAGACCCTAACTCGCCAAGAGCAACAGAGTTCTGGACGTTTCATCCAAGAAGTGCAATCTTTAACCCCCACTGCCCAGTTCACTAGAAACATCTTCGATATTCTCTTTCACCCTCAGTGGAGTTGTCCCATGTCCCCGTGTTCCAATTATAAAATAATGTATGTTTAATATTACTTGTATGCTTTAAATTATATATATATGGTGTATCCTTAAAATTCATTAATTTTAGTATAAAATTATTTTCTTAATGTTGAAAATACAGTGAATTCTTCGATATTCTTTTTTCTTGTTTTCCTTGCAGTTTTTCTTTCTTTTTTTTGATGGGTAAGATATATAAAATAAACATATATTAATTTAAAAAAAGGTGTGAATAATTACTTTTTTTTAATGTATTGTGACTATAATTTTTTTAAAAATTTTGTTTATAAAGTATATTAAAAGCTGCCTCTATATAACAAATTTTCCATATAACGAACTTTTTTTCTGGGATTTAGTGACTTCATTATATAGAGGTCCGACTGTATTTAGAGAGTTGCTTTCAGATCTTCCTTAATCTGTAAGCTAGTGGAACCAGTTGAAATATGAAGATATAAGCAAAAAAAAAGAATGAAAGGTTAATGAATTTGAACTAATTCTATTTCTTTTAACATTTTTTTAAAGTTTAAGAATCAGATGTAGCAATAATATTACACATAATTAAGAAAATACGAAATAATTTCTAAACACAATTTTTGGAACTAGCTAGTTTTTCTAAAAGCCATATTTATAAATATGGAATTTAAATTTTACACACAAATTAACATAAAATAACATGCATGGATATTAATGATTCGACCATCTAAAATAATTCTTATTTATCCTTCCTGTTGCATATTTTAAATTTAAAAGTTTTATAAAAATAATTTTAACATTTTAAAAAAAATCTAGATTAAAACTACATTATATACCACCTGATAAGCGTCTGTCATTCTTTGCTTATAATTTAAAAATCTCTATAAAAAGATAAATATTGAATCCCTAGCATTCAAATACCTTATAATCAATAGTAATAAAGTTTGAAATGCACGGTAGATAGGGACCGCATAATAGAAATTGCACAAAAAAAATTTGAAAATTTCTTAAATACTTACATATAACAAACAATTGTGTCGACATACTACAGAAATTTTTTTCCGGTGGAAAGGGACTGCATAAAAAAAATGGCACTTACAAAATATGTCAATTAATTATGAAATTTATGAGAAAGTACTTCCAAAATAAATTAAATTCCACATTTAATTTCTCATATTATACATGGAGAAATTTTTAAAATGCTCATACATAATTAACTGCTACTCATCGTAATCCAAACCATACATCTTCCTGTGATGAATTAGTTAAAAAAAAATCACTTTTATCTCTTGAAGATACAATTTCAATTGATTTACTTTTTGATAACATAAAGTAAATGATAAGTTTTTGTGAGGACGGTCGGTTGGTAAGTTGTTAGTAAATGTCATGATAACCAGATATGCATGATAGAAGCTCTTTTTGGAATTTTAAATACCTTTTGGATTTGTAACTATTTTAAGATGCTTTTCAGATTTGTTGGAAAGCTGTATCTCTGCATATATTTTACCTACTCTGAAAGAATTTGATTCTTGTATCCGTCTTCATATAATCTATCAAATTATTGAAAATGTCACTTATCATTTTGAAAGCTTCGTCGTCAATCAAGTGCGTTGAGAGAAAGCAATCGAACGTGCATTGTTGAGAGACTGTTTATAATCAATGAGAACAGAGCATCTTGGAAGTGCACGTATGTACATTGATAGAAAACATTACAGTGGCGCTAAAACCATTGAAATTCATATACCATAAAAAAAAAATCATACAAAAATAAAATTACACAAAAATAAAATCGCATAAAAAGAGACTGCACAAAAACAGGTTCTACTGTATACTGAAAAATAACTTAATAAGAAAAGTAGAAATTTGTGAGTTAAAATTTATACTTTGATTGGAACAGAATAAAAACAATTTTACACCATTCCTTCATTCATAGCATTAGAAAATTTATAACTAAATTATCATATTACTTAAAATTTTTTACATTTAAAACAATTGCAGAAACTTTTCTTCTTGCTTGAGATATTTCAATATAGATTAATTTTACTTCAGTATATTTCAATTTAAAGATACAAAAAAATAGTCAACTTTTATGAGTATACTACTTAAGTAAATAGTGAAACTGTTCTTCATCATCAGAACTACCAAAATCACATTTCCAAGCATGTCCAATGGTAAATTTATGAAACTTTAACATATCCATTACACTAACAAAAATGACAAAGTGTTAGCAGAAGAATATTCAACCATTATTTTAGCAGCATATTTAAAGTTACAATAAATGTGCAATACAATTTAGATATTTAATACACTAATTTAGAGAAATTTATTTTAAAAATAAGCATATAAAAATAAATTTAATTACAATATCTTTTTTTCAAAGATTAAAACACAACAATTTTGCAATAGATTTGAGTAATATTGATTTAAAAAATTGTGACAATGCACTCTCCGAGAATATTTTTGAACCTTTAGCAATTCATTTTAATTAAAACAATACAATAAACAAAATACTTGAACAAAATGTATGCACATATGCATGTACATTTGTATGAAATAGGTTGAAGACTTCAAATACTAAGCTAACTTATCCCAGACAAAATAGTAAATTTTTTTCATATTATAAATATATTTTAAAACCATTTTCTTGCATAAATCAAGTAAACATGTGATTTAATTAAATACTTCTTTTGATTACCTCAATAGCTCTCAAAATTACCAAGTAAATAGAAAGGCAATTTGGATATTTTTTAACCCGCGGTCACTCGCGCCTGTTTTTGCAACCTTCGTTACTCGCGGAGTGTAGAGAACACCCCAAACTTTTAACGCGTGTATTTAATTATAAAAATAAAAATTAAGTCATTATGATACATATTTATAAAGTACAAGATGTGTTTTGTATTATACAAATAAAATTATTTAATTTATTGCACACAAATGAGACTAACACATTAATTTAAACTAAACATACAAAATTTTCATTTTAAAACACATAATTTTATATTTTTCATAAACCAGTAAAGCATTATATGCCAGTAATAAATATACTTTATAATTAATGAGATAATGATAGTAGAAAGTAGAAAAATAATATTTTAATCATTTTCCAAACTTTCACAGCAGACTGTTTACAAATGCTCAACTTCCTGGGAATTCTCAGCCCTCCAGATAAACTTTTCAAGGTCATTACATTCCAACCGTTCCTTAGAGGGATTGCATCACGCCTGAAGGTTCAATGACCTAAAATGTGCAGCTACAGAAAAAATCGTGGTTCTGCACATTCTTTTTAGGAATCTGGGAGGATTTTCTTGTTGCTGGGGTGTAGAGAACACCCCGCGCGAGTGATCGCGGGTTAATTACTATGAAGATCCGAATAATTTTATAAACAAAATTTCATATTGTTCTTGCTTAATATTTAAATATTTCCTTAAAAAATTAATGAAGACATACTTAAATTGTGCAAAAAATGCTTTAAAAAAGTTAATATATATTTAAAACTTCAGTGGCTGCTTACCCAACTTGTGCTATGGCACAACCATACAGCTCAGGTCTTTGGTTGATACATGCACCAATAAGTAGTCCACCATTTGAACCACCATTTATAGTTAATCTGAAACGAATGAAACAAGAAATTAATATTATTGATAAAATCCTGTCATTGCCAATTGTGGTATTTTAATTTAAAAGTAAAAAAATGATTTTTCTTTAAAATAGATTTCCTGTTTTATGATAGGGGCAAAGTTCCAAGAAACACCTAACAGCAATTTTGTAATTTAAAAGAATTAAGTATGTCATTAAATCATACAATTTTTTAAAAAAAAATATTAAAATATATTTTTCAATCAACTACCAAAAAAAGCTCATACAATTACAAGGTTTTATAAACAACACACAACAGTTTACAATTTATTCTATTGAGTACACACACTATTTTGTATCTTTAGAATGCATATATTTTTTTAAAAATCTACCGTATCATACAGGATATATGTAATATATACTATAACATTTTATAAAAATATTCCAGAAATATAATGATTATGCAAGTGATCATTTTTAATGTCCTAGTATGAAAAAAGGCTACTGGTCAAGCAAATGTCAAGAATAAAACTTTGAAGTGGTCTCTTTCAGTCTATAAAAACTACATGCCACTTGGAGATATGGATGCTCCATTCTATTTAACCAGCAATAGCTTCTATTATTCCCAAGATGAACATTAAGTGAAATCAGGATTTGAATTAAAGATTTCTCTTTAATGTAGAAAGTGTGAAGAAGTTCATAATATAATGATTAACTTATTCTGCATTTAATGATGATTGATACCCTTATAGTACCAACTACTTTGATTAAAAATATAAACATAGCAAATACTAACTTGAATTTTTACTTACTTTTTGGCACATGTGTATTTGTTTTCTATCAAATATTCTGCAGCAGCTTGGAAGTCATCAAATACATTTTGTTTTTTTAAAATCTTTCCATCACTATGCCATTTTTCTCCATATTCACTAAAAATAAAATCCTTAAGTTACATCTGCTTAATGTTTGCAATTTAGTTTGAGAATTAAAAATGATTCATAGCTTTATAGAAATTCTACCATAGTAAAAAAAATCTTTAAATATGTTCTATTTAAAGATTTCAAATTACAGAACGAGAAAAAAAAAGGAAACTGTAATTTTTAAACCCTACTAAAAATATTTGATTTAATTTTCTTTTCTCTTGAAAAGTTTAAACATATGGTGTTCAAGAAAATGTGTGAAATTTTTTCCCTCTGTTCTTAACCCTTTAAGCGGTCAATTATTTTACCAGAAATGCTTCCAAAAAAGGCATATTTTTTTATTGCATATAATCCCTCTTTGCATATAATCCTCCTCCTCCCCCTACATAGAAAAACCCAGATGAAAAGCATTTCATTTACATGGACAAGCCATGCCATCTATTGAAAAATAATAATACTAAATAGTCTCTTTCAATAATGAAAAATGTGGGCAAAACAGAAAAGGAAAGGAGAAAATATCGATGCCTGTATGCCGTACGGGCAAACCAAATGAGGCCAATTTCGGGTAGCACGTACACTGTATGGGCAAACTGCTTAAAGGGTTAATGCTTGAAGCAAAAACAAAATTACACTTTTTAACTGTTACAACATACCAATAAAAATTTCTGACTTATATTACAGTCAGATTATTTTAGATTAAATATGGGAAAAAAGCATTATATTTATGTAAAATGTTGAAGGCATAATCTTATAACTTTAATTTTAATTCATATCCGACATATATATAAAAACAATTTAAATACATTCCTCATCAGTAAGCACACAATTAATGCAAATTATTTAATAAAAGGAATTTTATATTTTTAATTAATACTTCACTTCAAATAACAATTTACACTGATTGTAAATTGTTCTTATGACTCGTAAATTGTTATTCATATTTATAGCTAATGCCCAATTCAATACTAATGCAAACTGCTATATAAAAGAAAAATTTATTTTATTATTTTCATTTTTTTAGTATTATTAAATTTAAAATTAAACATAGTTAAAGGATTAATGAAATTAAATTATACTTAAGATTTGATAAAAATCTTAAATGCTGAATTATAAATGGCTTTGGTGTATTAATGTAAATGTCTTAATTTTGCTTTCTAAAATTTGAAGTTCTAACAAACGTGTTAATGGGAAATAGAGGAAGTGCATGACTAATGAAGGAGAGCTTTCCAACAAGTCAAGCAACCTTTTTTTAATGAATCAAAGCAATAATTAAAGTTAATGCTTTTTAGGGCTCAATTTAAGTAAATACAGGGCGAGTACAAATGATGGGCCTGGTTTTAAAAAATCATATTATCGAAACTACTGCACATATTACGATAAGTAATACATGAATGTAAAGAGAGATAGATCAAGTTTCTTTTCTGGTTACAAATGTACAACGTGTGACCCTCTTGTTACACGGCATGTATTCATTCTATAATTCACTTTGTTTTAGATTTTGTAGCAACACTATCAATGGTTCATAATGCTGCACAAATGTATTTTTAAGTTCTGGCAGTGTTTTCGGCTTACGTGGTACATAAACAATGTCTTTGACGTAATTCCACAATAAGAAATCACATGGTGTTAGGTCTGGATATCTTGGTCATGTGATTAAGGATAAATCCCTGTCACCTGCACACCCCATCCATCAGTAAGGAAGCTTCTTTTTAAAGTTGCTAAGTACCTGCAGAGACTGATGAGGTGGCACTCCATTCTGCTGAAACAAAATCTGCACTGTCCTCAAGCAGTTGCAAGCACAACCAAATTCGTAACATTTTTAGATAATTGTCTCCTGTTACTATTTTTTCAGCACATAAAAACCGCCCATACAATTTTTCCTGCGACATTGCACAAAGAGCATTTACTTTTGGCACCAAAATAACTGAAAAAACCATGCATACTGTAATATGCAAAAACTCTTATCTGTCACTGTCACCATGTTTAGATTTCAATCACTGTTATCTTGAATGTGCTGTTGATCATTGACAAAAGGGAAAAAAACTTGGTACATTTCTCTTTACATTCATGTATCACTCATTGTAATTTTTTGAAGTAATTTTGAAAACATGATTTTTTAAAATCGGGTCCATCATTTGTACTCACCCTGTAAAATAGTTTATCAGTTGAGACAAAATTTTTGTTACTATATTTAACTTAATACTATTAAAATCTTACAAAAACAATTTAAGCCGACTAAAGCCTACTTTGAGCACATTGCTCCACATAATGTTAGAATAAGTCTACCATAATTAAAGAAGTCCTTTTTAGGTCCATCCTTTGTACTCACCCTGTAAAATAGTCTATCAGTCCAGACAAAATTTTTGTTAGCATATTTAATTTAATACTATTAAAATCTTACAAAAAAAATTAAGCCAACTAAAGCCTACTTTGAGCACATTGCTCCACATGTTTGAATAAATCAACCATAATTAAGGATGTCCTTTGAAAACTTGTTTCAAGTTCAAACCATGAGCATTAATGTGACTAACGATTTCCATAAGAAATTTTACTGCAATAACATTTATAAAGTCTCATGAATACATTAATGTAGTAGTGTAACAGAGAACATTTGCCCCGCAAAAGTCAGTTTTGGGCCCCCAAGTTGGAATTTACAAAGGATTAGATACTTGGTGGCAGTCAGGCTTTGGTTCCCCTATAGCTCCGGGCCCTCCGCAATGCAGGGGTTGTATGTTACACCACTGCATGAAAAAAAAATGCTACAATATTTTCATTTATTCTCTACAAGTACATCATGAAATCATCATATTCTTAAAACATATTTATACATAACTAGTTCCTATTTTTCATTAAGCACGAGAGAATGTAAATTGACAGTGAGTATTCAATGGGTTTTATGTTAAAAGAACCAAATTTGACTCTGCTTAAACAACTGTTTAAAATAGAGCAAAAATATTGAAATCAGACTTAGAACGAAAGATAAAAACAATATAATAAATCAAGTACAAAAAAATATAATATTCTAAGAAATCACATTACCCAACAAAATACTGAATTAAAAAAAATCACTGCATTGAAAAAGTGTTAGAATTATGATTCTCATGAGGGAAAGTAGGCAAAACTTTGCAAATTATGTTAAACATTGAAGTGAAAAACATTACTTCACCAATTCTATTTTCAATACCTGGTAGGTGTTACCAGATGAAAATATTCTACACCTAGCTATTTTATATAAAAATACGAATATTGCCAAATCTTGAGACTGGGGTTTCTGAACTTGTATCTTTACTATGCATAAGATTGCATGCTTTTTAACGTTAATAAAATTTTTATTTTAATTTTAAACATAATTTTCTCATGGTCTTGTCATGGGTCTACAGTGGTGTTTCTTTGGAGACTGAAGAAACCCCACAGACTTATCCCCAGCTGATTAATCGAAGTCTAACCGACTACACCACATATTACAAAAAAATTGGTAGGCAAATCAATAATTAGGTATTGTTGTATAACGAAACCATATATCCAAATAACTTATTTTTAGCAAAGCCAAAACAGTGATTAAGTAATAAATAGTTGTGATATGTAACTAGATTTTTTATACATGTTTATAAGTGATCCAAATGGGAAATGAAGAATTGCTAGGTCATTCAAGGGGTGCATTAAGGATAGTAAGCCCTGAGAGAGAAGACATCACTAAGGTCACAATTCCCTTTAATTTAATTAATTTTCCCTCTAATGCTTGTATAGTACAAATGAAATATGATCTTCAGAAATGTGCCAAATGGTATGTAGAAGCAACATTCTCCTACAATATATATATGCAATTTTGAGGTCGTTGAATTCATCCAGTGTATTTTGAGAAGTGGAAACATGGAGATGTATTTTAGTGCTATGTCAACAAGAATTACACAGCATGCAGTAATCAAATTTTTAATTGGTGAAAAAGCGACTCCTACTGAGATTCACCATTATGTAAAGAATGCTTATGGTATTGATAGGTCTACCGTAAATCAATTAGTAATAAAGTTTTGAAAATGTGGGGCTGGAAATGCTATTAATGTTGATAAAAGTCTGATCACTGCCACAGATGATAAATATCGTAAACTTATTGAGGAATTGATTCAAAATTACCTGCAAATTACTCAAAAGCATATCCCAAACCATGCTGGAATGTCCAAGGAGCCTGTTGGCTTCATTATTGAACACTCGTCCATGTACCCCACGACAAATGCAGAAGCTCTGCAAAACCCGAAGTTTGAACCAATTCCACACCCTCTTCACTCCTCCAATCTTGCCCCCTTTGGTTATTATTTTCTTCTTCTACTCAAAAGAGAGCTCAAGGGTAACCATTGTATCTTCGAAAATAAGGTAAAGGCAACTGCCAAATCCTGGATTCAAGAAAAGTGGGAAGAATTCTTCAGTGACAGGATGAAAAAATTTAGTTCCACCTTGAGAGAAATGTGTTAAGTCTTAACATTAACTATGTTAAAAAATAACTATATGATTTTGAAGCTTAAGAATAGTACTTTAAAGTGCTATTTTCCCAATCTTGTTATTTGCTTTTGTTCATGTTCTACAAGTATGTGTGTATTACTTATCAGCATACTCTCATCCATTCCAAACACATGTACACATTTAAAGTCAATATTGTTAATTTAATGGAGTGCACTGAAATTAAGCATAATAAACAGTTCAGGACCAGTTGCAACTAGGTTGCTTTACATTAAAGTTCATGAAAGTAACATTTAATAACTTAATACTCATAACCTAATACTGATAATTCTTTTTTAATAAAAGATAAAAAGACAATTTCCAAAAGCTGTACAACTTTATAAAATACATTGGTAATCTTTTACCTAAGAAAAATATTTCATTTTACAATAATTACTGAACAATCAAACTCATCAAATTACTTAATGAAAATTATACAGTACATAATAATAAATGAATTAAGAAATCTTCAATTCCTATTCACTATAATGCTAAAAAAATACAATATGGTTATGTATACAAAAATTTTTAAGAATATGAATTATGTTCCATTAATATGTATGAAAAATTACAATACAAACAATATTCTAAATGATTTTTTTCTTCAAGCAGCCTTAAGGAAAAGAATAACTGCAAAGTTAGTTAATGCAAACTTTTTTAAACTTACCCTCCTCCTCTGATATTAGGAATTGCTAGAACACCATTCAAGTGCCTCATTAAGATGATACGTGAAACACTGAAGCTAGGAAGAAGGCTAATGTTAAAACCTCCATAACCGTATAGTAATGCGGGTGCAGAACCATCCTTCTGGAAATTCTAAAACAATTAGAAATTGTACAGTTTTTCCCTTGCAAGAGGTGAATAATTTTAATTTATTTGCTATTGAAACAAAGAATGCATCAACTAATTAATTTTTCAATTTTTAGTCTTTAACATTTTAAGAAAAATTAATTACCGTACAATACGGAGTATAACACACACCTATACTTTCAAGCTGCCATTTTTAGTTTTTAGGTACATTCGCCGTATAACGTGCACCCCCTCTTTTTTTTAGGAAGAAACCAGAAATGTATTTTCAGTATTATTCCAAGCTTTAAACAAATAACATACTTCAAGAACTACAACCCTTTAAGTTCATAAGAATGTCATTTCTTTTAAATAAGCAGTATTTCGATGTATGTACAAGTCTAAATTTTTTTCTATACTCATTTTTTTTAAAAATTTTTAAAGCTCTCATTTTCATACCTGGTGTATAACGTGCACCCATAAATTTCAGTCTTATTTTTTGTATTTAAAGTGCTCGTTATATGCTGGATTTTACAGTATCTCTATTAATAAAAATACATTTTAATGATATTTATAACCTTAATAATGACCTTCAATAAACATAATTGTTTCGATTCTTCTAAATATGGCCAAATTTCATCAATATATATTGAACTTTTAATCATTAAAAAGTATTTTGAAAATAAAAATTATAAATTTCAAGTTTGTAATGAGAACAAAATGCATGGCTTAACCCCTTAAGTGTCACGGGTGTGTATACACATCCTGCTGAGTGGTGCCTTTAGTGTCCCAGACTGTATACTTGTCCTTCCAAAGGAGGGCATTTTGTATTGTGTTGCTCGGTTTAAAACTAGTCCCACAGCTTTGGAATACAATAACATGACATTGACAGGATTTGAAAAAAATTCACTTATTTCGGAGAAGAGGTGGGGAAGGAATTTAAAAGGATACATTCCACAGGAACAATGAAATTCATAGCCAAGGGGTTTTTCTTGTTTTTTCAGTTGAGTGTGCTCCTTTCTATTCTTCATTTGCTGTCATTTTCGCTTGTGTGTAATAAGAGCTTTTAAATTTTTTGTATAAATGCACTGAATGTGATAATGGTTTATGTGTTCAACCATGTTTCAGGATATATCCCACAACAGATAAATTATAATTTATTTTTTATTACAGTGTAACTCTAGATGTTAAATTTTTTATTTTATCCTTTTTTTACTTTCTTTTTTAAAGTGAAACAATTCTTAGGTTGAAAAACATGACTTTTCTTTTCCTCCAATAGACCACGTAACAAAGTGCAGCAGTAGGAAAAAGGGTGGTACTGAGGGGGGAGGGGAGGGATTTCTAACTTTTCCTCAGCTGTTAAGTTACTCACAGAATAATAGTATCAGAAATTATTATTAAGAGTGTTCACGGATTACAATAAAAGTTATAATGAAAAATATAATGATCAAGAGAAAAGCTTGTATTAATGTAATATACACTCAGGCGACACAAGTGGCACTTGTTGCCAACAGATCCTATTTTTTATGATCCCATCTACTTCAACAACTTGTACATTTAACTCGTAGATGCGGATCTGAATAGTTCATGTATATCACGGTAATTGGCCCATTTATCAGACCCATTTACAAAACCACAAGTTAAAGAAGCATTAAATAAATTTTGTGATAAAATTTTTGATGTGTAAAAAAAAAAAATTCAAATGTTAAATGCTAATATATTTTTCTTTTTTCAGCATTTGGCTTTATTGAGGTCAGACTGGATGATGGAGTAACGTTCCCCGCAGGGTGGTGTGTGAACTGTGTTTGGATTCCATGGATGAGTACGAGTAGCCCTCAGTACCGTCTCGGAGGGGGTGAAAATGTAATTTGCCAGAGTGCTTATCTGGGGGATTCGGGCACAGGGAGCACATCGTTCTAGCCAAATTGTCACAGGAGATGTTTTTGTTCATAAGCCTAATTATGTGATTGGAAGCTCCTATAGATTCCCCATCTTCTAGTTTGCCTTCAATAAAGTTTTCAGCTGTAAAGTTTCTGATTTTTGAGAATTTATTTAAATTCTTTTCTCAAGTATATTAGACTATAGAAATATTTTTCATTGATAAAGTGTTGTTCATGTTTATATTATGTAATTTATCTGTACATTTTTGTTAAGTGTGATATCCTGGAATGCTGACAATGGGGCCCGCTTGTTGTATGTCATGGCTAAATTCTAAGCATAGTTTGACAAGTTGTGGATAACTTACATGACATCCCAATGTTTTCAGTAATCCAGGAATATAGTATTACTTGAACAGCAAGCGATGTGGGCGTTTCAAAATGTGCCACCATTAACAAAATGTAAGCAAACCCGAAAAAACAAGTGGAGTTCAGAAACAGCTTTTGCTGATGGCAGCTGTGCATTAAAGTTCTGATCGCCGCTTGTGACATCATGGTTCTATCTGGCCACTCAAGAGTTTGTATCGCTTGTTGTGGAAGTAATACAATATTCTAATTGCATTAATGTATAAATACTGATCGCTACTGTTGTGTAGTCAGTAGCAGTTGGGTGTTTCTCAGCAAGTATATATAGCTGACTTCATACTGTACTCAAATGTTTTTGAGCAAGGTGCTCAGTTAGAGTGTATTCAACTGTTTTTCATTTTTAAAATGTCACTGTAAATTTTATCTTTTTGCATTGTCTTCAATAAACATGTTGTTTAAGAAATTCTCATCTTTCATGAAAAAGTCCTCCACATTTGTTATTTAATTTTAGGATCCACTGTTCATAGCTCTACTAGTTAGTTAGTTTTCACACTTTAATGTTAGAAGTGAAGAACTTAAGATAGGAAAACAATGAATATTAATGAAGTAGAAAAGGATTCTTTTTCTTCATCAGCTTTCCCAAATCATTCTAGCAAAGGTTCAAGGCCAAATGACTCAACTCAATTTCAAAACATTAACAGTGTGAGAAACGATGAAAACCCAATGAATAAAAATGTATCGTTAAACTCTCCAAAACAAAAATTATTAATGGATGAAAAAGAAAATAGGAAATATGAACTGACGTCGTAACCCATTTCCGATCAAACACTTTATGAAACTGATTTTCAGCGCGAGGGAAACAAACAAATCTTTCTGAATTGAAAATTAGCAATTGTAATTTTTTACTGGTTAATGAAAACGAAACTTTGCTTTTTCAAAGTGAGGATTGTTATTTATCAAATTTAAATGCAATTTATTCTGAAGTAGATTTATCGCATATTTTGAATGCTGATATGCGTCGCGAAGTTGAACAGCTTATCCAATCTTAAAAGCCAAATAAAATTAAAGATACAAACTTACAAATGCAAATTATCCTTTCTGATGACACACCTATCACATTACGTCCTAGAAGATTAAGTCAAGCAGAAAAAATTTAAAAAATCATCACAAAAACCAAATTGACCAATGGTTGATGGAATAATTTCTCAAAGTTCATCTAACTTTGCTGCACCTTTAGTTCTTGTCACGAAAAAAGATCAATCAACAAGACTCTGTGTTGATTTTCGTGCTCTTAATCCTGAAACTATTAAACAAAGATTTCTTTCCACTACCCCCTCACTGAAGACATTTTTGAGACCAACTGCCTGGGACGATACTCTTTTCAAATCTGGACTTAAAAAAGTTTTTTTTTCACATAAAAATTGACCCTGACAGTCCTAAATACACCAGCTTCATAACACATAATAGACAATATGAATTTAATAGAGTTCCTTATGGCTTGTGTAATTCTTCCTCAGTATTTCAAAAATTTTCCAAATTTTTTTAAAAGATCTAAAAAGAAAACTTTTTTTATCCGTGGATGCCCTTTTTAATTCCTTGAATGAAAAGGGGATTGAAAAATTAAAAAAAAGTAAAAGTAGAACCTGGTTTTGTGCAAATTTATTTTTGTACTATTTTTGTGTGCAATATTTCTTTTTATGCAAATGCGGAATTTCGAGGGTTTTTTTGACGCCCCGTAAATTTTTTATATCAATGTACATACATACATAAAAGCTCTGTTCATTGGTTAAAAAACGGGTTCGAAAAATCACGTTTCATTGTTTCTCTCAATGCACTTGTTTTTGAAGATGAAATTTTTAATGACAGTAAATTAATAATAATTTGATGGGAATTATAAAGGGCTTTACATGAAGAGAACCAGATTTTTTGACAGTGGAAAATATTTTTGGGACCCCAGTTTTCCCAAAAAATTTGGGAAAAAACATTTTTAAAATGAACTATCCTGAAAGGAGTTTAAAAATTAAAAAATGAGCTTTGACTCCATACCCCATTATTGGGGCGTTCACAAGCAACTGACTATTTTTTCACAAGAACTTATCAATTTTTTATGGCGAAAAAAAAAATTTGGGAAATTTTATCTTAAAGTGGGGCCCGGCTTTTGGGAATAATTCATCATAGGAAATTTAAGCTTTTTAAATTCGGGAGTAACAGTGAATTATGTATGAGCATTTTGTTGAAAATTTCTTTGTGTATACAATGAGAAATTAAATGTTTTAAAAATATTTCCATGTGGAATTTAATTTATTTTGTTTGGAAGTACTTTCTCATAAATTTCGTAAATAATGGACAGATTTTTTAAGTGAGACTTTTTTATGCATGTGGTCCCTATCCGCCGCATAAAAAAATAGTTTTTTTATAGAATGTCGACAAAATTGTTTGTTATATGTAAGTATATATGAAATTTTCGAATATTTTTCTGTGCAATTTCTTTTATGCGGTCCCTATCTACTGCAGAAAAAAGTTTAACTGTATTTGATGTTGCTGCTACTTATGGTTTACAGCTTAACTTTAAAATTGTAATTTTCTTCAGCAGAAATTAACTTTTCTTGGCCATATTATTGAAGGTACTATTCGTCCTTCAGCAACTAAAACAAATGCAGTCATGAATTTTCAAACACCTAAAAACACTCAGCATGTCCAGTCATTTTTAGGACTAACAGGCCATTTTAGAAAATTTATTAAGGACTATGCATCAATCACACGACCTTTAAGTGATCTTTTACGACACAAAGTTCCATTCACCTTTGGTCCAACACAAAAACAAGCTTTTCTCTCTTTGAAACAAAGTTTGTCTTAGGAACCTGCATTGCATCTTCATCAGCAAAATGCTTCATTACAAATATCCTGTGATGTCAGTGCAAAACGGTTTGGTGTTATACTTCTACAAATGGTCTCAAATCAAAACTTTCATCAACACACTATGAGTCATAAAACTTCTCAAGAGAAATACTCCAGCTACGAGTTAGAGATCTTAGTTGCAATAGTTAGAGCATTAAAAATATTTCGACGCTACCTCGTCAGCACAAAATTTCAAATAATCACAGATTGCTAAACATTTTTAAAAACTATGTCAAAGAAAGATTTACCACCTAGGATAGCACGATGAGCTTTCTTATTAGAAGAATTCGATTGCGAAATACTTCACAGGCCCGGTAAACAAATGCAACCTGTTGACACGCTCAGTTGTTATCCAGTCATGGTCATACAAAAAAAAAATTTTTTTTTTAAAGAAGCACAAATTAATGATGAGTTTACATCCAGTATCAAACAAATATTACAATCATCTTCAGCCTCTGATTTAGACATTAAAGAGATGTGCTGCACAAAATTGTCAATGACCAAGAACTTTTAATAGTTCAACTTGAAATGCAAAAACAAATTGCACAACTTGAACATTTTGGCATCCACAAAACTGAAAATTTAGTCAAACAATTTTTTCCAAATCTGTGTAAGACTGTAGAAAATGTTATTGTAAATTTTATTCCTTGCATTTTTTCATCCAAAAAATTCAGCAAACAAGAAGGATTTTAACATCCCATACCAAAAGGTGATATACCATTTGATATTGACCATATTGACTTTTGGGTCCACTCTCAAGTACAAACAAAAATTACAAATATATCTTTACTGTAACCGGTGCTTTCATCAAATTTCTGTGAATTTATCCTGTAAAATCTACAGCTCACGATGCTTTAGACAAATTAAAATTACAATAAGTAATTTTTGGAAGTCCCAGACGAATAACGTCCGACAAAGGATCAGCATTCACTTCTACAGAATTTTAGAAATTTTGTCAGGATGAAGATATTGAGTTAATTTCAATCACAACAGGTGTACCAAGTGGGAATGGTCAGGTAGAAAAAATGTTAATACCAGTCGTAAAACAACTTTTATTTACAGGATCCCAATAAATGGTATAAACATGCATCAGCAGTTCAAAGAATAATTAACAGCACTGTATCCGTAGCCACCAAATATACACCATTTTAACTTTTAACAGGCATCAAAATGAAAAATAAAGATGACATCAAAATCAAAGCCATTCTTAAGGAAAGAAATTTCCAATTATCTTTACAGAATAAACAACAAATGAGAGAAGATGCCAAATCCAATATTCTGAAATTACAAGTAGGCTACGCTACAATAAACATCAAAACGAAGCAAGAAAATACAAAAGTGACAAGATTGCAATCAAGAAAACCCAGTTTGGAGTAAGTGTGAAATTGCGACCGAAATATCACAAAAGTCAGGAAAGTTTGTTCAAACGACAGGTACGATGTAAAGAAAATAGGAAGACAAGGCCTGAATTTGACATTCACATCTGCTGATCTGACAAAACCATGGGATAATCCCTAAGACTTTTCTTCTTATAACTAATTACTTTATTTTTTTCTTTCTACTCAACAAAATTTGAAATTTAAAAATTTATTTTTTAAAAATTTTTTCTTTTTTTGTCGATTGTTAATATTTGTATAATTTGCACTTGCGCATATTTTCCAACCTGGTCGGGAACCGACCACATCAGGATGGACAGTGTAATATACATTCAGGTGACACCAGCGCCACTCTCTGAGCCCCCGGATGTAAGCCGGAGAAGTAGCACACTTACTTTTCCCAGCAGCATGTGACTAGTCAGGTTTAACAACCTGTAGATGTAAAACATCAGCTTAATGCTCATTAAATCTTAAATATAAAATGTCTGCTTATTCAACATACCCCTAGACACTGCCCTCTCTGTAACATTAATTTCCTAAAAGACTTATATAATTATAGTAATCAGTAAGTTCTTTTTCATGCATTCATTAGAAATGCTAAGTTGAAAAACCTAAGAGAAAAAATATATATAATATGTAGTGTTTCTTACTCAGATATGCATAGAGTATTCAAAATTTTCAGTAAAATTATTTTGTAATGTGTTTCGCTATAACATGAACAAAAAAATAATGATTCTCGAAGAAAAGAACACAGAAAAAACTTATTCAGAAAATGCTTTACAGCAGCGCTCGCCAAACTTTTTGAGCTCGCGGACCAGTAAACTCGCAATTTAAATCCAGCAGACCACTAATAGGATTTTTTAAGTGTTAAATTATTGTTACGAATCGAATTTTTTTCAATGCATCTTAAAACATAGCTTAACATGATGACTAAGTATATTCTCACATATTTCTGAGGACCAGCGAAATTTTCTCACGGACCACCACTTGGGCGACCTCTGCTTTACAGTAATAACTTCATGTATCCTGCTCTTTATGTATTCACATAAATTTTGACAATACACTGGCAACTTTTTTCCTAATGTAGGAAGAATCCACAAGATAGATATATTCACTTCATTTTTCACTTAAAACATTGCTATCTTTTCACATACTGTCCTAAAAATGTGTGAGATAGAAATAATAAAAGTATCCATAAAAATTGTGGTTACATATTTTTTCATATCATAGATATTATTTCAGATTAGTGAAATCAATGCAAATAATTCTACTTGAATCAAATCCCCCTTTTTTTGCAAAAATGGTTGAGATAAGAAATTACTTACCTTTTTATGGACTATAAACATAGGGATTTTGGTCCCATCTTTACCGGAATAAAAAATTTGAGTTGTTTCAAAATCGGATGGGTCAAAATCTGGAACAGTAATTCTTTTGAATTCCTGTAAAAAGTAAAAGGAAATTAAGAAGAAATTCTTAAATAAAGTATTAAAGAAACATACCTTTTAATATTTTTACCTTAATTTCATATCCATTTTGGAGATCGAAATGATAGATTATTCCAGGGGTCAGAAATGAAACAAATCGGAAGAAAACCTGCAATTCAAAATTTAAGCCTCTATTAATGATAGCAAGAAAAACAATTACATTATTTAAAAATTCAGATTTAATTTAGTTGGATTTACATATCAGAATTATAAAATGGATATGAGTGACTAATCTCCAATTTTTAAGCCACTGGGAGGTCACATTTATATATATATGTCAAATGTGAACAAAATATAAATGTAAAATTAGTACTATGAATATTTATATATGTCATTTAAAATGAGACACAGAAAAGCAAGAAATACTAAAAAAGATTTCATAATGATTTATTCCAGCATAAATAAATGTTCTCACCTCACTCAATTTCTTTTTACCAGAAGAGCCAGTGACATTACCGACATCTAATGGAAGGCTATACAGTTTTCCCCCAGATTTTAAGTCATGCAAGCTCATTCTACTCTATAAAGGAAGAGAAAAGTATTGTTATGAATTTTGAGTAAATAATTCATATATATATATCTGGATATGTAATACATTTAAACTACTTTATGTTGTATTTATTTTATGTTACAATTATAATATTCACAAGCAATGCTGCTTTTTACATTATAATGGCAATTCAATGGTGAAATCTTGGTGATGGAGCCAAGTTGGCATAATTTTTGGCAACACTATGGAAATTAGTGGAGAAATCTACTAATATAACCCTGATGCAAGCGGGTTGAGAAAAATCTGCGAGGCCCATAAATAGGGAGTCACTCGCTGAAATGTATTTTTATTTTGACCGTTGAAGAGTTGACCAATGATCAGTAATTGCTTCAGCTGGTTGAGTAGGACAAGTGAGTGTTTGTCAATAATCTTTTGTATTTTAGACACTGATAATTGTGTCCGAGTGCTGCTGAAGGTGTGAAGACCTTCTAAAATTTATTCTATGAATTTTGCTGTGTATCCTGTATTTCAAGGATATATATATTTTTTTACAATAATTTTTCATTACTTCTGAAGAAATCTTGCTCTTTGTAACTGTTTTGCATAAAATCCTCGAACTCCAATCTACATAACAGTATTTAATTTTTAAACTTGACTCGGGGAAAAAAATTATCCTAATTTAATCACTGATTTAATAATTTTTTTATCAAAATATGAACACACATTAAAAAAATTAATCTATCTATATATTTTAATAATTATAAACAGGAAAAGAGAATCATTGAAAAATGGAATTTTTATATGCATAGTCATCAAAAAATTTATATTGGGTCAATAAAAACTTGAATATTGCAAAAAAATATTACAATTAAAAGAATACTATTTGATTTGTAAACTTTTAAATAACATTCAGTGAACAAAAAATTGTCTTTAATATTAGCTAAAATTTGAATATAATCTCAAATTTTCAATTTGAAATAAAAATTTTATTTGATTAATTTTTATTGCAAGTTGCAAACAGAAGTTTTGTTTTTCTTTTAAGGGGACTTGGTACGATTTAAGCAAAATTTTTTAATTTAAGTATTTTAAAAATTTTTTTGGTTGCCTCCTATGTAAAAAAAGATTTTGTGCTCAAAATTTCATAAAAAGCTAGCTGTTTAATTTTTTAAGGAAAAAACTTGAATTTTGTGAAGTGATTTTAAAATGCTACTCCTCCTAAAAAAAATTTACATACACGCATAAAATTTGATTTACAAGTAGGTCAAACCACGTATAACAAAAGTTGGTATGGGTTTTGCGGTAACATGATTAGTATTCGTACAATATTTCTTTTTATGAATGCTTATTGAAAATTCCTTAAAAAATGTACAAATTTTGAGTTCAATTATTTTTTAAAAAATAAGCATTGCTTTGATTCAAAAATGCATACCAACTTTCGTAACATGTACTGTTAGCAATAGGTAAAAAAAAATTAAAGCATTAGGCATAAAAGAAAAAAAAGCCTTAGCATTTTAAATGAATACAAACTAGTTATTTTATCTTTCTGAGATAAGTCAGTTTAAAGTTTTGATTTGCCAGAAGAATGTGAATAAAAACGAACATAAAAGCTATCATAATTCTGCGTTTTTTAAGTTTAGAGCTTTCAAATTTTGTAAGGTTATAGAAAAGTACATACAAAATAATTTAGGTTAAAAAAATTATATTTGATTTTTTGGCCGATTTTTGTCAATTGAATCCTACTGTGACCCTTAATTGAAATACATACCCTCTTATAATATTGGCATCTTCACTTAAAAAAAAAAGAAAGAAACATAACATTTTCTATAAACATTACTACAGTTTTCCAAACAGGAAAAAATTTATCTGTGGCAGAATTGCCAAATAAAGCAAATATTAGATTTGAAACGAAGAAGCATAATATGAATATTGTTTCATTAGAGAATTACAAATAAAATAATTTAATGCTTAAAAATACTACATCATTCGACTGCAATTGAAAAAAGAAAGGCGTTACATATAAATAAATATAGGAAAAATACAAAATTTTGTTACCAAAAAAGTTTTATAAATAGAGAAAATTTAAATAGAGAATTTTTAAAAATAAAAATAGAGAATATTTTGGTAACATAAAACTTAAAAAAAAAAAAATGTCCTATAGTTAATACTTTTATTCAGTTAAAATATACTTTATTATGTTTATTTCTTTAATTAATGAGAATGAAAACAACTTACTTTGACATCTTCAATGTAGCATACTAGAAGCTTATCTTTGTGAATGCAAATAGCCCAATCCAAAACATTTTTTGCATCTTCTGGTATTAAAACTTTCCAGTTGGACTGTTAAGAAAATTGGGAATATATTAAAATAATTTTGCATTTATATAAATAAGTATATAATTTCTTTCTGTAATTATTACATATCCTAAAGTTTGTAATGCAAATGATTTACTTTGGTGCATGTTTTAAAGTGTGGCTGTTTTTAGTTGATTTTTTACTTAATGGCAATAAAAACAAGATTTGTGGCACTTGCCCAACAAAAATGTCTCTTAAGAAATTCTAGAGACTTGACACCAGTCAAGTGATAAAAGCCCATTGCTCTTTCTTGCCACCTGTATACAGAGAAGAGTGGACCCAAAGGGAATACAAAAGGTGATACCCCAGGACATCATTTTCCTCAAGGGATGCAGCAAATGGCAAACATTTGAGTTGGAAAACTAACACTGTCAATCACAATGAAAATGAATTCAAATTATAATAAAAAGATGGAAGTATAAACAAATATTAAACCTTTACTTTATGTGACAACTATTATATGATTAACAATCATAAAATTAAAAATACTACAAATTATACATTTTACTATATATATAATAGTAAAATTTATAATTTGTAGTATTCATTGAAAGTATTTTATATAATACATACATATATATATATATTATATAGAATACTTTCAATGAATATGTTTTTAGACAGAAAAAGAAGTGAAATGACAAAAGATTGTTAATACTGTATACCATGGTGCATTCCTCATGTTTCTCAAAAACAGTGAACACCATGAGAAAAAAATATTAGGGAACTTCATGTGTATGAAATCTGCACTCATCTAAAGGAGATGAACCCCCTTATAGAGATTGACTTCGTGGAAAATTTTTTTTCTGGAAGCAATATCAATTCTGCAGCAATACAGAGAGTAAGCTTTCTGACTGGTCCTAAATTCCATTTTATATTTAAGTTTTATTTAAGAAGTGGCATTTAACTATAACAGAGTTAGCGACTCATATGTGAAGTGGTTGCTCCATTAAAAATAAAAAACGAAGACATTTAAAAGAAGTTTACAAAAAATTTAACATAAGTAAAATTATTTTTGTTCTTATTAAAATGTATGAAGGGGTTTAAATTTAAATATTTTAGATGGAAGCATTATGCAAGTTGCTAATTTTGTTGAAGAACCTTACAGCTTATTTTAGAATTACATTTCAGATTATGGGGCTGTTGATTCATACTCCAGGTTCTACATTTCTCATGAATCAATGGGCATCTAAGATCTGTATAAAAATACGATTTTGCACTTTTTAAGAACATTAACATGATTTTAGTAAGTGAATCAGATTTGAGAAACATAGATCAAAACCACTTTGAAGATTACAATATAAATAAATTTAGAATTGAGATGCAAAACATGAACAGATTATTCAGGGAATACATTTTAAGATCATTTCAATGATAATAAGTTAAATTCTGTATGCAAAAGAACTAAAATCCTCCTGTCAAATTTATTGTTTTAAGTATTTTTAAAAAAATTTGGAGTTAATTTCTTTGATGGATACCGAAATGCAATACAAGTTATTCAAATTTTAGATTAAATTAGAAATTTAAAATAAATAAAATATGCTGAAATTAATATATAGGTCGTTATTCAAGGGTTCATTTAGAGAAATGGTATTTTAGTAGTATGTATTAAAAGCTTTAATCATTACAACTATAGATATCAAGAAATAAGTTATCACTAAGGGTGAATAAGGAGAAACTCTGGGAATTGTAGATTTAAACAAGCTTTTCTATATTTCTCTATTTGCTTATTCATAATTTTTATATTGTATTATTTCTTCATTTTAAAGCAGTAATTTCATAATTTGATTAAATGGTAATTTTTGGTGAATATTTCTTAATAGTCTTTTCTTTTTTTACTGTTAAAGAAAATATATTGAAATATATAATATTCACTTTAATATAATTAAATATTTGAATAATCCTACCTCTTCAGGGTTTTCACAATCAATAGTGACTAGTTGATACAAAGGAGCATTTTTATCTGTGTGAATTGTAAACAATGATCCCTCATTATCCACATATCTATATTCAGCATCAAAGTTGTCAATAACACATTTTAAAGGTAAGGGTCCTGTGGAAAAAAAAGTTTATATGTTGGTTTGAAAGTTTAATGAATGTCATTTAATGAATTTAAAAATAAATAAGCTACCCCCTTCACAGAAAAATCCTACTTAAAATATTTAGAGTTAAGATTTACAATGCACTATAAAACAGCACAAGGTTTTGATTTTGAGCCATTGGGCGAAAAATTTTGAGCAATGGTCAAGTGACATGGTTTACACCCAAACTGGCACACACAAACAGGAGGATATTTGAGTCTCAACATGTTTAATGTTCATTGGCCTTCTCTGCAAGGCGGGTCTTCAGCAGTACTACATTTGAACTCATGACATACCTGCCACAAGTCTGTGACTTTGACCACTAAGATACCACGGCCACTAGTTATGAATTAATGAGCAGGGCAACAAAAAAATTGAAAGCCCCTGTAGTGCTGCATTAGACCATATTCAACAACAAAACAAGCTTTTTGCCATATTATTTGTAACATCTCCTTCCCCTTCCAAGAAATCATAAAAGTAATATAAAAAAGTTGAGTATTTTAAAATAAGTTGTCATATACAGGTAACCCAAAACATTTTATGTCAATTTTTAAACTTTATTAAATGGAATCAAAATTTTCAATTTAAAACAATGGGCATTATGCACATTTTTCTTATTTCTTAAAAAGTAAAGTTTCAAAGGAATTTGCTTTTAAAACACTAAATAAGAGAATGGTTTAACTGGTTATAAGAGACTTTCAAATGATGCCAGCATGTTTCAATGGTCAAAGTGAAAGTTTTAAGTGAAAAGCTTAAATATCTTTTTTCTAAGAAATACAGTATATCTAGATTTTAGGTAGGTTGTTTGCCCAGGTAAAAAATTCTTTCTGTAAACACATATGGGAGATTTTAAGATGAAATCAAGGCAGATTTTTTAATTTTGAGTGCAAATTTTTCAAAAGAAAAACAGAAAATTCATGGAAAAAAAAAACTCTCAAGAAGCACCACACATTCACTGCAAATGATGAAATGGTATAATATCCAATTTGAGTAACCTCTCAATCTTTTTTTTAAACATGATTTTGAAATAACACTATCCAAGAAAATGCTGTTTCTTTTTTACAGGGATGACTTACTATAACGTAGTTTAAAAGAACAGATCATTTCATGAAAAAATGAAAATGAAATTCATTAATTAACTGCTAATTTTAATTTTGAGCATCTTAAAACTTTACACTTGCTCTGAAAAATCCTTTTTTTACACATTAATTCAAATATAGGATGCACTTACTAAATCAAAAGTGCAAAAATATAAAAATAAGATTTTCTATTATGCAAGATCAATACAAGATTTAGCAAAATATTTTAGAAAGCAGCTGTTACTCTTCTTAAAACATCATTACAAGATGAAAATCATCATCGGATTCAGGCATAGTGGATGTGGCAAAATTATCCTTACTAGGAAGGCAATTTTATTTCATCTTATCATAAGTAAATATCTCACTGCTTAATATAATGAAGCAGTGATTAGTATTACTTTGAATTTCTTTTTAAATTTAAAATCTTTATTCTTTCTTTTGAGGCAATATGTTCACATTTCTAATTTAATCTTAGTAACTTATGTTTTCAATAAAAAGGTTGGTTATTAACTTATGTTTTATGGACATACACCTAAATACTTAATATTTCAAGCATAAATGTTAATATTTAAAAGTAAATACACAAGGGAGAATAAAAATTTATACAGTTAAAATAGTTTAACATTTTTAATATGGTTTTGCAAAATAAATTAAGTTTCCTATTTTACTTTAAAATGCTGTATACAGGCACACATCTAGCAAGCAAAACAAAAGTGAATTTAGCAAAATAAAGGTAGTTGGAGCTCCATATTTTACAAACTTCTCCCTGGAAATAAGAATAAAGTATATTGAAAGATTACTGTCTAAATGAATTTCACATTACGAGCTATTTGAGGATTTAGCGACTTTGTTAAATAAGAGGCCAGAGTGTAGTACGATTTGTCCAATTAATCTTCAGAAGAGAAAATCTTTATTTGCAGTTTAGTTCAATACCTAGTATGGTGGATTTTTTTAGCATTTCCCCATGCTCTGTGTATTATGTATGCAATAGAAATAATAAGAATCAAAACAGATGTTCATTTTAGCTATATGAAAAAAGAAATTTATACAAAAGTTGCCATAAAAAGAAAAGTAGAATTATCCATTGCAAACTAAATTTGATAAACATTTATACTTTCAGAATTAAATTTTCAAAATACAAAAGGATCACTTATCTTCACAAAAATATTTATATTATAATTAAATGTACTTTATATTACAGAGTAAATTACAATATTTTTTGGAAAAAATAATTTCAAGAGAATGTGAAATACTGTTCACAAAACTATTGCAATAAACAAGGTTATGCTAAATTTGAATTACAACAAACAAAATATTCAATAAACAATTGCAGGAAGCTGAAAATTAAAGAAACAAAACTATAGTAATACACAAAAAACATACGAAGATAGAAAAAGTCATCCAGAAACAGCAAGATACATTGTAATTTAGTGATCACTCAGAAATTTTGATAAAAAACATAAGGTATTTATTTTATCTGCCAAACACATTCTTCATGTATCCTATTACAAATAGGGGACCCAACATAACTGTATTAGTTACACAAGAGTATAACATTGGTGTTCCCAAATTTAACACATTCTACTTTCGCAGTATTGCCCTACGGCTGCTATAAAGTGAAAGTAACTTTTTTAAAGAAGGGGGACTATTTCTGGAAAATTGAACAGTTAATTGTAATGGTCAAATGGAGCAAGTTAGAACATTACACAACAAACCTGTTTAAAGAGAGCTCAAATTTGTGTAATCAAATTTAAATATATTACTCAAAAGAAATAAGGATATAACAGTTCAATAAATACTAATATTGATTTAAATGTCTGGAGAAATTATTTATACATACCAGTAATTCCATTTGGCAAACTTCTCAAGTCACAATAAAAAACCATGTTATTTTTACAAGTTTCTCGGACTCCAACAATTACATAGTTACCACAATTGCTGACAGATGCACCACTATAAATTGAAATAATATTTAATAACAAAAAATTGATAAAATAAAAACATCAAAATTATGTAGCATAAGGTAAGTGTTCAATCTTCTAGTTAAATACACTATGAAGTTTTAAATTTCAATCATATTCAGATTTTAAAATATATGATGAACTTTAATTAAAATGAACCAATTTTTGAAGACTTAAATATTACAACAGAACTAAAAACAGAAAGATATGCATGATAAATAATTGAAAGATTGAACTAACAACTATTGCTAGTAAAATGTGCAGAGAATTGTTGTTAACAATACACTTAAAATAATTAAAGACATACAAGGTCCCAAATATTGAGAATTTGGTCACCCATGATTAAAAAGTAGTTACACTATTTTCCCTAATACATATACAGGATAGTTCCGAGGTTAGTCATGTTTGTTCTGTGACACAAGAAACATGGATTTTTAAGAGCATGACTGTAACATTAAACTTTTTCAGCATTTGTATAAAAACCTGCAGAGTTTAGAAGTTCTGAGGAAAATGTACAGTGATTTTACAATGTCAAGAATTAATAGCAATAGCCACGTCATGACGAGGTATTTTTAAAATTTTCAAGGAACTTTCAGTCAGAGCTTATTTCAGAGGGCAAAACAATTAACATGAAACACATTCAGGGATTTTATGTCATTTGAGAGGTTCTTTTCAAAAGAAACAATTTTAAATAGGACAGAGCGAACAATGGTGCTTTTAATATATCAAAACAATAGCATATTGATCTCAAACGATTAATTTCTTTTTTAAATAAAATAAATAGCTCTTAAATAATAGTTCATCACAAATAGCTCTTTGTATGATATTTTCTTTTATTAACAAAATGTCACTTTGCATCATCAGATAAGGCAAAAGCAGTATTGCAAGACCTCATGCAATGGTGAGAAAATTGTGTATCAGTATTATAAAATAATCTCAAGGAATAAGAGTTTTATGCCAAATTCCCTAATTTTTCGAATATTAAGAGGCACATTTTTGGCAAAAGAAATAGAAATGCCAGCCTATTGCACACAGATGATAAAGAACGAATATATGCTGAATTTTGCTGCTGAAACTGCTGAAATTTGAGAAAGGTTCCAGCAGTTCAATAACTTAGCTGAAAAATATGCCTTTTCAAGGCCTGCAATAATATAAAGTGTTAGAGATGAGGAATCCAATTTCGCCTTAACTCCTTGAGATATTGACATAGAAGGTTTAAGCTTGAGTGCATGAATTCATAGCTACAGAAGACAGAAAGAACTTATTGCGATTCCAGCCCATTAACTTTATGAAAGTTTATTTTTGAGATTTAACTTGAAGGAGGTTTTCCTTTAGAATCCATTTTAAATAGTGACAGAGAATCAGATTTTTCTTTGTTTAACTATAAAAATTGGGGGCATTGAATTTAGGCCCCCCCAGGAAGGATGTGTGTGTGAAATCAATGCTACATCACTGAAACCATTGTGTATCTGTGTCACAGTATATGAATCATTTACTGAAACAGTCACTTGAATTGTGGCCCCATTATCTTTAGATAATATTTTAAACTGAAATTTTAGAGCACGAAATTGACCTGATTTTTTAATCTTATTTTCAATTATTTGTATGAAACTGAGTTTTCCGCAGTTACTGTGATAAAGAACAAGAAAAGAGAAAAATTCACAGTGGGGGAAAAAATGTGAATAACTGTCCAGCTCGAATTCAAAATTTGAGAAAATGTGCAATAATCTACCCAGTCCACTTGTTTGTCGGTAAACAATGTCCGTGTGAGGAGTCACAACATGTGAGTTGTTCTGTTTGCGATAGATCGCAACACCAGCTGCTCAGTGGCCCGGTCGTTTAAACTGTATGCAGCAATCGAAGTTGGGTATCGAAAGATGTTCGTCATTACCTAACCACGTCTTGGCCAACATGAGTAACGTACATTTTTGAGAAATAACGTCATCGAAATCTGCTTGGTGAGCCCCGAGACTTTGACAATTGATCGTAAGGATCGCAAATTTATCCTGCATGAAGTCTAATAAGACTTGCTGGCATGTGCGAAGTGGATTTAGAATCAAGCACTCAAGTTCAGCTCGTAGTACTGTGGTAGCAGAATTCTTTTGTCCATGGTAAAATACATGGTCTTGAGTAGGTGATACTATAAAAAGGCCTTCAAGGCTTGTAACTTGTGATAATGCGATGTAGACAAGCTGTTGTTGATGACATTTTTCATAAGAATAAACAGTCTCATCGAATGTTCCACCCAGTGATTTGTGGAGAGTCATGGCACAAGCAGGCATAAGTGGAAAGTGATTCCTTTTTTGCAGTGATAGTTCTATTATTGTTGAGAAAAAAGGGGGAAAAAGGGGGGAATTTTTGGGTTTTTTCGGGTGCTTCTGACAAGTTGCACATACAGAAGCAGTTTCAAAATTGACATCTGGAAATTTAGCTGAGAAAAGTTCTTTTGCACGTAGAGGTAGCCTTTTCATATTATTTTCTTGCCATAGATGATCATAAACACCCCCTGGCCCCAAAATTTTTTTTAAAAAAGGTTTTAAACTCCCATGGTGTTGGCAAAATTTTGATAATCGTGATACTGACAAACCGCTAAGTTATTTGCAACATGTTCTACTTGTTCAACGTCTCCTCTAACCACTCTTCCTTGTTCGGCATTGGCAGGGCGTGGGTGAATTTCTGCAGGACCTGTATTAGAAACAGACGCTATTTATGTAGACCAGAGGTTCCCAAACCTTTTTGTATCATAGACCCCTTGCCATGCTTTACGGTTTCGGGTAGACCTCTGCTTACCTAATATTAATTTTTTTTCAAATTTATCAACTTAAAAGTCTTTTTGACATCTGGTGCTACTAATTATATTTAAAGAATTAAATGTCTGACTTTAGTGATGTATAGTGTTTAAAACTTAAGTACATGTTGATGAATTAAAATCAAATTAATACATAAAATAACTGAACAAACAAATGCTTTTTAAAAAAAGGGTTTTTGGTGCTGCAATAACAAATTTTCAACATTTGTCATCAATCTTATCAGGTTTAACCCTAAATCGTTATTGTTAGTAAGTGTCCAATTTTTTTTCTTTCCCTTTTTGTTTTTTAAAATTGGCAAACTCACTGAAACTCCCTCTCACTAGGAAAAGCAACTAAAAAACCCCTCACGAAAATTCCTAATTTTCGACAAATGTAGTGCGTCTTTTATAAAACCAAAATTTCTTTTACATTTTATTTTTTAAACTTTGGGGGTTTTTTGCCTATTCTGATCGGGTTTTTTTTTGTAATATGACATTTTTTTTTTTAAAGTAACTATATGAAATCTCCATTATCTACTGTTGTATTACTTTTTAAAAAAGCAATCCCCAAACCCCAAATTTCAAAAAACCGAGTAAAGGGCATTTAAAATGTTGAATTAGGTTAAAATGTTCCCACCCGAAAAATCCCGTGACAATTTGGAAAACCCGTATTATACTTCCCGTAGCCCAAAATTTTGAAAAAAAATGCTAAATGGTCCTTGTCTTAGTAAAATTTATGCTGTCACTTAATAACTACAAATTAACCTCAGTAAATGTAGTAAATGTTAAATTGGTAAAATCTGGTTTCCACAAGATCAAATTTTTTTTTAAAGATTAATGTCACAATCTGGTTTAATGAGAACTACTATCATAGACCCCATTTACACCTCATAGACCCCCAAGTTATTTTTTTGCTGGTGTGGACCCCTTGCAGGTCATCGTAGATCCCTGGGGATCTATATAGACCACTTTGGGAATCACTGATGTAGACGGAACATGAGGTAATGGCAATGATGACAATCGTAAAGTTGCGTGACTGACAAATAGATTGGTATAATAATAGTTAGGTCAGCCGTTGATGTTTGTGAGAGAATTGCGTTCGCTACACATGCCAGAAAATCCATGCTCCGTTAAGTTGAATTATGTGCAATTTTTTTCAGATGCACTCCTCCAGTTTTAAATTTTTCTTCACGTCTTTTTTTTTGCCTATAATTTTGCATATATATTCTGCTCTGGATTTACCCATCTCTGCAAATCACAAAATCATGAAAATTTAGAAATATTAGAGAAAATCAAAATTACCTGTGTAATTAATTTTATTCGAGAAAACTTTTTTTCATCACAATTAAAAAATTATATTGCAGTGACAGGGAAATTTAAACCCCAAAATTATGAAAATAATATGCATAAAAGTATTTATTTGGATAATTCTATATTACTTACTCGTATTTTCTGAAGAATGTTGAACTTTGTTAGACACTTAACAGTAAATATAATTATTAATATAGTTTACACATAAAAAAACCTCAGATTTTATACATAACGAGCCCAGAGATTGACAATTGAGCGTAAAGATCTAAGTTTATTCTGAATAAGACTTGTTGGTATTTGCGAAGTGGAGTAAGAAAATGAAATTGAGTTTTAGAATTCGAATCTTTTTAATTGCTAACTTTAACAATATAAAAAAAGTACTAGAGTTGGATTTTTCATATATTCTTCTCTGGATTTACCATCTCTGCAAATCACAAAAAATTAATTAGCTTGGTAAATGTTTAATTTTTAACCGAGAAAACATTTTTTAATCACTATTAAAAATACTATATTGACAGCGACAGGAATTAACATCAAAGTATGAAAAAGATTCGCACTAAAATATTTATTCGAATAATTCTATATTACTTACTCGTATTTTATTAAGAATGTTGAACTTTGTCAGATGCTTAACAGTAAACGTAATTATTTAAGTAAGTTTATCCTGAATAAGAATTCAAATCTTTTGAAATGCTCTCTAACTTTAATATAAAAAAAGAAATCATCAACTACATTTGGACCCTATTCGAGGGTAGTAAAAAGACACCATTGGCGAATTTGGGCCAATCGAGGGTAGCAGCATACCATTACATGTGCTCATTGCCCAAATCAAATACGCGCATTACGCCTTTTAATTTCTGCCCTTTTTTCACAAAAACCCCCAAAAAATTTTTGGGGGGAGAAGAAAGATGTTACACATCAAAAAACATGTCTCCTAGATTATCACTAAGAAATCAATGAAAACAGTTGGCCAACAATTCATTTGAAAATAAATCGTTGGCCATTAAAACTACATCATCAGGAAGAGAACATGGTTACATTTTGTAGGTAATAGGGGGATATACAAGGTCAGTAATTAGTACACACAGCTGCATTTTGGTCCTAAAACTGTTTAATCTGATCACCGGGGGTAAAAACGGCCTAGATGTGGATAGGGGAAAAACTTTACTTAAAAGTCTTCCACCTTTCAATGATAATGGTTGGAGAGCCCAATCTCTCAACAACACATGGCTAAATGTTTCAATGGCAAAAATCAAACATTTGGCCAGGACAATAAGAGTTGCCCCTCTGCTTAGACAACAGGTAACTGGGTTTTGCATTATTGTTAAGGACTTCTTAAAGGCCCCGGTGACCCCAGCCAGAATCTTTAAGATATGAGAAATTAATGCCGGCTTCCCAAACAACAAGAAGTAGTTAAAGTGGCTCCCCTCTTTCCAAAAAAAAATGTTTTCTTCTCTGCAAAAACAGATCCAGGGGTGAACGTTCCCACTTTTTGTATAGTTTTTGGTTAAATTAAAAGGGAGTTATATTTGCGCAAAAAACCACACCCTAGAAAGTCAACAATCCAGCTGCTATTGAATTACAACACATGCTGATAGCCAGTTTTACTTCTTACACAAGGCATATAACATGACTTTTCATAAACAATCAACATTCAAGTGTGATTTTTGGATGTGAAACTTGCTTCATAACTTTCCTTTCAAACAGAATTTGAGATGCCATTTCTCTTTCCTGCATCATTCAAGTGTACTAAAATTTTAATGCTTTTCATCATCCCCCTTTCATGGTGTTGCAATTTTAATGGCCAGCAATGTTTGTGTGAGTATATATATATATATAGAGAGAGAAAGCATGAAAAAAGAAAAATCACTCTACGAAATGTCACTAACAGACTTACACCAGCCAGTCAGGATGATCAGGAAACTGAACACAAAGTATATCCTCAGATTGCTGGGTTCCAATTCTGTGATAGTACACAGAGTGATTCTTTTGAACTGTTGTTTCATGACCATCGACTGAACTTGCAGCATCTGGGTAACGCTATTAGAAATAGAAAATGCACATAATATAGCAGGCATTTTTAAAATTAAAACACAGGATTATTTTTATTTAAAACTTTACCATGTTTTAGCTGGAACAAATTTAGTAGATATGTTAATAATAATACAATAACAATAGGATAAAATTATAATTACAAATACTTAAATATCATAAAAACCTTAACCAATATTTTAAATTTAACAAGATCACAATATTTACAATCAAACTCATTTTAAATCAGGGAAATATAGAATAAATTTTACAGTTGTTATTGATTTAAATATTTCAAAGAAATAGATACAGCAATAAGAAAATATTAAAATGCAAAAGACTTATGAAAAAAATCAGTACCAAGGTTTGTTTTATAAGAAATAAAAATAAAGGTAATCTTTAAAGCAATTTTTATGAGGGGTTAATGTCTTTCCAATTTAAATTTAATTACGATCCTAAAAAACTGACCAAAAGGTTTTTTTTACGTTTCTGATTAATTTTCTGTATTGTATATGTTACCGGCAAAGTATGAAATCTGGCATTCTATAGAATGCTAAAACTAGCCGGCAATGTATGAAATGATTTTTATTTCATACATTGCTTAGGCATTCTATAGAATGCTAAATAAGAAACCAGCAAAGTATGAAATACAGCAATTAGCTGAGTCGTTGGTGGGGGAGGGAGGGGGATGACTTGTGTGTACGTGCGACCCTTTGATTGACAGGGGAGAAAGTATCTCATGATTGCACCCCTTAAGGTCACCGCCTATATGTCGCAGGGAAATGATGAAATTAGGGCTTTCGTCAAATCTCTATAAGAGATGATCAATTCACGAAAGATGTTAAAATAAATTCTCTTTGTCTTTTCCCTATTGTAAGTAAGTGAATTAGTTAAATCCCCAAACTGTTTTAGTGAAAGGATGAAATGAAAAAATATGCCACTTTTTTTGGTGCTAAGGGACTGATATTTGGGGGATCATAATAACTTTTGTTATGGTTAGGATCTGCTGGGACACATCCCACCGGTGCATTCCCACCCCCTCTACAACTTTTTGGCCAATATCTCGTCACCCGAGCCTCACAGTCTATTCGAACCTGACTCATTCGATTGCTCTCTAACTGCTCTTTCAGTTATTATAATTTCATGCTCATAGGGCTCTATTCCATACATAGTTTTTAATTGTTATAAACTTTTAAAATTTATTTAAATCCCAATACTGGCTCCTGTTTGAGTCTTGGACTTGAGATTATCACCAACTGCCGAGACCCATCCAGTCACATACTTGACTCTCATAGGCATGGGAGGGCTTAGCACTTAAAATCATGTTCATGTTAATCCTATGGGGTCGAAAATTCACCTGCCCTAAGAATTGAGCTTGGGACTTGATTTTGGAGACGCCATATTTTAGCTGGTCGCAGCCTTACGGGAATTGGCTCCCTCGGTGCTTCCCGTTAAGGGCTTCCCACCATTCGAATCCTATGTCTACCTTGGCTCAACCCATCGGCTGGATTTGATTGTTCTCCCTATGAGCTTTCAAATATGTATTTTATTCAATAGCCCTCATTCCTTCCTTTCCGTTTTAAACAATTTTAAATTTAGCTCAAGTATTTTACCTGTATAGTTCGGAAGTACAAGGATTTGACCTCCCAAGTGTCTCCCCTCCCTGGACAGCATATTGCTAATATTTTAAAATAACGTCTCTTCAATGTCATTTCCATAATGATAGTAAGTGATTTTTATTACACCCTGAATTGTTTCAGTGAAATGATGAAATGAGCTAGTCAGGATTTGCATTGACAAAATGCTGTCGGGGAGAGACACCTGGGAGGTCGAGTCCTTGTACTTCCGAACCATACAGGTCAAAAATACTCGAAGCTATGGGGAATTTAAAAATTTTTTAAAATTGTTTAAAAACGTGAAGGGGAAGGAATGGGGCTATTGGGATAAAATTACATATTTGAAGAGCTTACAGGAGAACAACCGAATCCAGCCAGTGCGGTCGACCAAAGTAGCATAGGATTCGAGTTATTAATGGGGAAGCCCTGTAGAGGGCCAATTCCACGTAAGGCTCGCACATACACAAAAATATGGCGTACCTCCAAAAATCAAGTCCCAAGCTCAATTCCTTAAGGCGGGTGAAATTTTTTCAGACCCCATAGGATTAACATGGGAACATGATATTTTAGTGCTTAAGCCCTCCCCATGCCTACAAAATAGGAGTCAAGTATATGACTGGATGGGTCTCGATGAGTGGAACAATCGGTTCAAATCTCAAGCCCGAGACTCAAACAGGAGCCAAGATATTGTGGATTTAAATAAATTTTAAAAGTTTATAACAATTGTTTAAGACAATTAAATTTGTTTAAGACATTCTGAGGAAAGTTACAAAATACTTCAGGTCAAATAATTAGTAAATACAAAAGGAGTATTATTTTAAAATGTTCCATTTTTTTTTAAACTTTCAATTTTTCTAAATTGAGTGAATTTACACAAAATTTCATCTCGTATTATTTTCTTGAATTAAAAATGTTATATGTAATGCTAAAATAAAATTTTTAAATACATAAATAAAAAACAACTGTTCAAAGTATGTCAAGTATCCTTAATAAGAAAGACATAATCTTGTTCAGTACAACTTTCATTTTTCTTTACGTATTTTTAATACATTTTTTTAAATGGCACTCATTATTTTTCTAGTATAACATTTGTATTTCTTAGGAATGCACATCATTTATAAAATAGCCTTATTAGGACCTTTTTCATACTTTGCCTAAAAACGTCAGGCATTTCATACTTTGCCGGTAACATATATACACATCCATAGGGAAGGTGGGAAATTGAAAAATAAAAGTTAAAGTAGTTAACAAGAACACACTGTCAAATATAGAAATATTTGACACATAGGGTGTTTATTTAAATTAAGTATATAATCCATATTAGAGTAACAAAAAGACATTTTTAAATATACAAATTATATTTGTCCAGTTAGAAGAAAACTATCCTTCAGAATCATAAAAGGATAGATTTCATTTTAGTCAGGCCTGAGCAATGGCTTCCTCTTTCAAATTCTGGCTAAAGTAAGAAAACTGACATTTAGGATGCATATTAAGTATTTAGAACAGGATAGTTGAAATATTCAAACTTAGAGCAACAATGAAGCCATACACAGAAGAATAATCATATGTCTTCACTTCTCTTTTAATTTGTAATCAAGTTTTGATATTGCATTTTAAAAACTTTTGAGTAAAACACAAATTTTATGGTTATTAAAGATACATTTCCGATCCCCCACACCTTAATTTGTTAAGGTGGTTCAGCTACTTATAAATGAAGCCACATAATTAACTCAAACTCAGTGGCACAATAGCCCACAAGGACCAGGGCCTACTGTGACCATCCCCCCAGTATATGTGACCATTGGGCCCTGAGGTGCATGAGCAGATGTCCCGATCAGGTGGTCAGTCTGAAGTGAGGCCTCCACTGTTTAAGTCACCAAGCAAGCTTGATACTCATTTATCGACCCACTGCAGGAGGGATGAAAGGCTGAGTCTACCTTGCCCAGCCCGAGGATAGAACCTTGAACCTGTGGTGTGGAAGTGCGATACGCTATCACTGGGCCTTCAGCCACATAATTAGTCCATTAAATTTTATATACTCTCAAATGGTTTAAACGTTCTTGGTATATATACAACTAATATTTATTGAAGATGAAATTGAATGAACTGAATGCACAATTTTCAGAGGTTGGTTTCTTAAAGCTGTACTATAATATTATTGCTCTTAACATCTAAATGTTACATATAATGTTATATCCGTTATAATGTTATTCTGTCTAAATGTTATATCCGTTAACCCAGGAGGGACCATATAGAACTAGTGCCACCTAGCTCATCTTTCACTGGCTTTACTGCATTCAAATTTTGTACAGGATTGAATGGAAAGACACTAAGATTTTATTCAATGTAAAAAATTATGTATGAAGTTTTAAAATACTCAAGATATCTATTCATCAATGTGACTTTCTGAAGTTTTAGAATTATTTTATTGATATTTGAACTTAAGAATGCAAAATTATTTGATTTTTCTAATTACTGCAGAAAAGAAAAAAAATCAGAAAAAGAAAATATTATTTTAAATGTTAAAAAATTTCATGCATAGTAATAAATACCCATTTTATACTTTAACCACAGTTCTTTGACAATATATACACAAAAAGAATATAGAAATAATAGTTTCACATACTCTTTTAAATTTCACGAAGTAGCAATTATTTAAAGATTAATACACCAAACATTAAAAGTCATAGGATAAAAACCTAACAATATAAGTAATCAGTTACCTAAAGCAACAAATATTTCTCGGAAAGTTCTTGAAACATGGTTTAAAATAGATGTTTTTAAAACTTATGCATTTAATACTTCTACTTACAGCATAAAAAAATCCTTTATTATCATGAGTCCATGAAACATCAGAAAACTTGACTTTTTCTAATGTTTCTGGCAAGTCCTCCTTTGTTGCAACTTGTTTTACCTTTAAAATAGATACAAAATAATTTGTCAGATAAGTTTCAAAGTAGAAAATTTCAAAGCCACTTACAATTTATATCATTTGTAAAGTAGAAGACTATTAACAGTTCAGTAATGTTGACAAGAACATAATTGAAAAAGCATGAATTTTTCTTGAGTAATCACCCCCTCTCAGAATATCTTCCAACAAAAGACCATCTTCTTGATAATCAGTAAGAACCAACAATTAAATAAAGAAAATGCCGATTCTTCTGAATATTTCCTTAGGACAATTAAAATTTTTTTTTAAAGTTCAAGATTATCAAAAACAATTTATTGTTTTCATTGAGGCTGTATCGCTTAGGAAAATTGGTGTTAATAACTTCCATTTTGAAAGCACATGAAGCAGCCAATTAATGTAAGAAATATCACATGGCCAAAATTCATAGAATATCTCTGTGCTTAACCTTTTCGGGATGAAGGACGCAAACCGCCAGAGGCGGAGATTTCTGTTGTGAGCGTCACTCACAGGCCGGAGAGTTTTGCTTAGTTAAGCCTGAATCCATAAAAATACCAAAATATAAACGTATTGTTCAATATTATTCTATATATTATAAGAATGGCATATGATTTATATATTTTGTATTAATATACTTTATTTACTTCAATCACTTTCTGTTTTAAGTACAAGTTCTTAAACATTTTATTGTTAGCATTTGTAAAAGTTGACCTTGTAAAAAAGTAAGGAAAAAAAGAAATTTTTTTTTGTCTACTAGATTTAATTATCCTTAAGAACTAAACTGCAAATTCAAATAAAATGCTTTTGCAAAATTAAATCTCTCATCTTCACTATAAACAAAAACTACATGTTCATTTCAAGAGCAGTCATAAAGCATTTAATTTAGAAAAACATTCTTTTCCCTTTATGTTTGTAAAACAAAAACCATCTGTATGTGAGCAATACTTCTCTCATTTCAAGTAGAAGGTCAGATCTACATGTATCCCACATCTTATAGACATAGAATGCCATTTGTTTCCAAAAAATGGAGCGTACAAAATGTTCCAAGTGTGTGGCACGTATCCGAGCCATTCGGCCTGTGAGGGAGAAACATGCTGGCTCGGATACAGGACATTTGTCCCAAAGAGGTTAATGTCAGGAATTTCATTCATTCATTCAAAAAAATACCAAGCTTTATGTTGCTAATTAATAATAATAATAATAAAAAAAAAGGGATATACTTTTGATTTTTATACTGCAAGAACTTAAGTTACATGCTTACCCTCCCTCTTAAAATAAAATTTGAACTATTTTAAGAGGGAGGGGCTATTTGTCAATACCTCCCATTGTAAAATTTTTTTAGACAATGTTAAAATCTGAATCTAACTCCTTCATTAATAAAATATCACTGTCTCTTGTTGTTTTACTTCACAGGCTTTTATCAGATAATTTAAAATCAAAAACAAGCAAAAATGTTTTTAAATTTATAAATTTGTTGGTACTAAATACTATAACAGCAGCAACACAATCAAGTTATTTTAAAATATGTAGTAAGAATTATCATCAAAGGAAAACTGAAATTGCAAAAGTATATTAATTACAATTATAGACGATTAATATTATAGAAGATTTAGAGCAGATTAAAATTCAAGGAGAAGAGTTTTTCAAATGCAAATTTAACTTATTTCCTCTTGCATTCAAGTTTTCTTTTGTTATGAATTTATCAATTACTTGTCACCCTGTAATTTATACTTCTGGCTTTTCACCTTGAAGTTTATACATGTATAAATCCCTTTCACAATAAACTAAAAACTTTTTACATATACTTTAAATAAATATTTAAATTAAAAATAATAAAAGCTTACACATGCTTAAAATAATTCATTGATAATCAATAGAATTTTAACTCTTCTTCAATGTTACACAATACATATAAAGGTTGGATTTTTTCCCCCTCCCTAGGAACCATACCAATTGTTCCAATTAAAACCTCATTGCAATGAATTTAATCTAAATTATAGCTCAAGGCAATATTTTATACTGCATCCATATATATTAGTACTTTTTGTGTTTAGGTTGATCAGATAGCTGATAAGATATAATTACTTCCTTCTTGCATGTTTCCTTTGTAAAAATCTTAAAAATGCTTATTCAACAAATAAAACTAAAATATCAGTTAAAAAAAATAAAACAATAGTTTAACTTCTATCCTAGGTCCTTCAGCATAAGTAATTGTAAAAGAATTTGATTTGTCATAATTGACCATAAATCTTTGCAAATAGCAAGATATTAAACTTTAATTACTCTATTTTATAGATGGATTGCGGGAACTCATGATTATTTGTAGAGATAATTTTTCTCACAGTTTTTTCTCTTCCTCTAATATATTTAATTAACACTAACTGTCACATATATGAATCAAATACACAAAATTATTATATTATTCATATCTCAAATTCAAAAAACTTACAATAATTTTTAAACCAAAACAAATAATTATTGGAGAATAGAAAGTAGCATTTCTTAATCATTTGTATTTAACACGTACATACAATTAGACATCTTACAGACTGAATTTCTTCACACTGAAAATTTCTATAAATGTAGTTTTTTATAGTTCTTGCAATTAACTAAAAAGATTATAAACTGGATAAAAAAACCCTTTCTGCAGCTAAGAAATATTTGGCTAGATGAACTGGGATTTTTTGAAGAGACAATAGTTTAAGTGTTATAAAATATGTCAAGGATTGAAAATATTTCTGTAAGAATACACACTTTGATTTTGTTCCAATCAGATCCACTTTCACTGAGTCCATATGCAAAATATTCTCCATCTTCAGAAAACTCATAGACAGATAAACTGACCAATCCATCCTTAGATAACTTATTGGGGTCTAAAAATTCTTCAGATTCACCATCCAAAGTTTCTTGTTGGTATAAAATGCTGAAATACAGATATTTTTGTCAAATTAAGTCCAAAATGTAAGGAGGGAAGAAGGTGATAAATATAAAATTTAATTTCATGCACAAACAGCAAAAGGTAGTTTAACAGCTTTACATATAATTACCTTTCTTTTTGTGCACTTATAATGAAATGAAACCTTTTATCAGTCTGTTATAGATGCATTTGTGCTAAATGTGTCTTACAGCTAGATATACCATATTAATTTGAGACAGAAAATTTCTTGGTACTCGCATACAATCACAATCATGGCAACTTTCAAGAGATAACTCTCCAAATTGGCAACTCTGATTTCGAATGCATTTTAGGCACGGAATTGGCAAACATGTGCTTCGTTTCATGTTTTTCAGCTTGCCACCATTCTAAGCCTAATCGTTGATACAGCAAATTTGAATACTAATATGCGAATCTGAGATTTACCAAACTCAAATAAAATAAAATAAAAAAAATAATAATAAAATAGAAATTAGTTATTTTTTTCTTTTATTGATAATCTTTTATTTCTATAATTAACTTTACTTATTATTTTTCACATACATTTTTCAACTACATGTTCCATATTCCCATCAGCGATACTGTTTTTAGAATTTGTACGGTTCTATTCAATGATGCCAATATGGTTGCGATAGCACAAAATACTCATTTTTTTATAACCACAAGATGCTTTAATCTAACATGTGACCCGCCAGTATGTACCGTATTTTCCTGTATATAATCCGCGGATTATGTGTTAAAAAAGTTTAAAATTTTGTTGTGTGTTTTATATGCCGCTGTGGATTATCTGAGAAAAAACATTCTCCATCAGAAAAGCTAACAATAAAGTTTTGAAAGAAATGCCGTTTATATTTTATAAAATAATAGATGGTGCTTTCATGACTTGGATGACGTATTTCAGCCATAACTAGTTTTTGTCCAATTACATTCAAAAATGAATTAGATTCCTCAGAAGGAAAAAATAGTTATTAGTCACTGGCGCTATTTCCAATTTTCTCTTGACTAGAGCTATTACGTCCTTTGAAAGTTTTCATCATGTTGAAGCGAAAGCACACAGTTAGTTACACAGTAAGTTACACAGCAAACTTCAAGTTAAAAGTTATAGAGAAGGCTACCGAAATCGGGAAGCTGCAAGGTTTTTCAACGTTGACGAATTGAATATTCGTTTGTGGAGAAAAAACAAGACCAACTTCGAAAACTGTGATCGACGTTACAGAGCCAATCGTCGTGGAAACCTCACCGGCCAGAATTAGAGGAAGAAAAAAATAAATGGATTTCAAAAGATAATGGAAAAGCAGTATCGATCATAATTTTTTTTGCTGTTAACTTAATAAATTTAAAAAAAAAGATTTTTCCCGTGGAATGCTTTGTTTAACAACTCAAAATATAGATGGCAGTAGCAAAGAATTTTCTTGTTTCTAGATTATCGTAAAAAATATTATAATATATACTTAAAAAGACGTTTCATAATAAACTTTTTGTACAATTTCTTACTTCTATTTTCAATTATATTGTGTATTTTTTAATTTTATATGACACTCATTATTGGCAGTTTATATTTTGGATTATTCGCCGTAAAAACTGCCACGGATTATACAATGTTTTTTTTTTACTCAAAAAAAAGGCTTTGCGGATAATACGCAGCTGCGGATTATATACAGGAAAATACGGTAAGTTGCGGCCCACTGACTCTTTTTAAAAATTTTTTAAATATCAAATTTTTAAAGTTTTTTCATTTTGAAATTTATTTGAGGGGAAATTTATATATCTACAATGTATTAGCCTGTTACCTGTTCTTGTTTTAAAATAAATCCTTTTTGATAATAGAAATGTCATTTAGATTAAAATAGATTTATATTTTATCAAACATTTTCATTTGATTTTACTACAGTAAATTACATTTTTAATAAACTCTGAATTGCATTATGCATATCCTTTACTATGGATGGTACATAATTCTCTGTGTGTGCGACTTTCGTTTCTCCTCCTTTTCTGTTTGGAGTGCCCAAAAAGCAAGAGGCACTCAAAGATGTTTTTTAAAGTTTAAAAAATATATTCAGGATGGTTAAGATAAAGGACTACGTATACTTAATCGTTTGCGAATGATAGCACTATCAAATTTCAACAATGAGTAACAAAAGAAAGATCAATTCAATAGGAACACCGTAATTTTCAAGAAAATGGCAACTGTAATATTTCAAACATTATTTGACCATTGCATTATTATATTATATAAACATGATTATATTATCTATGTCTGTATACATGAAAAATAATGAAAGCAATAATAAAATTCACTCTGTTTTAAATTTTCACTCCAATAAATGTTTTTGTTTCCAAATCTGATATACAGATACATATTTTATGTGCAGCCCGCGAGATTATAATGTGTTTCCGAAGTGGCCCGCCAGGTCATTTGGGTTGGACACGCCTGATCGAACACATTATAATTTAAAATTTTATGTGCCATGAGATACCTTTTACATAGTTAAATCTTTTTTAATTCCCCAAATTTGTAACAGTTTATAATCTGTATTCATACATAGTAAAAATATTTGTGTTTCTACAAAAATATTAAATTACGATATAACTATGATAATGAAAAATATAAAAAAAAACACCATGAAGTAAAGTATTTTTTATTTCTTTTTCAGAAATCAGGCATAGTAATGGAACACTATCTTTGAATTCCTTTATCTCAAAGAGCTGTTTTACAATAAGTTAAAACACAATAAGTAAATTTCATAAATCAGGTGACATACCTTAATTTTCCAATGTACTATAGCACCCAATTTGAAACTATGTCAAACATCTTGACTGAACCCATTTCCCATTTTAGTAACACATCAATTTAAATTACTTAGACGGCAATTTATTTTTCTGTTCAAACATATTAAACTCATGTCAATGGTAAACTTTGGCACAACTTTTAACCAATCTTTTGAGAATTTCAACAAATTTTGTTCATCCCAGATGTTTTGCAATTGAGGTAAGGATGGTATAAAATAAGTTGTATTAACATTTTGATATCGTGGGCAATAAATTGCAGGAATGGGCACAAGTACTATATTTCCTAATAAAGTTACTTTTCATTAAGGTATTGATTTAATATCCCCCTAAAAAATTATATTTTGTTAATACATTTAGCTTTCATAAAAATTCTTTTAAAAAAGCAATATGATCTATATTGTTTTTTGTAGAGTAGACCACTTTACTTAAAGCTACACAATACCCTAAAAATTTCATAATTACTGAATTTTTTTTTTTTTCATTTTCTAGTGGCCCATATCATTGAGAAGCTTGCCACCAAATTTCAGATCTGTTAGCAAATTAGTTTTAAAGATATTTGAAGATTTATGAGCTATAGTTTTGGTTTCAGTTTCCTTTTAAACCATTTTTCCACTCTTAAATTGAAAATTAAAAATATTTTTGAGCACAGTCAACTCTTTGAGTGTGAAAAGGTTATTAATTCCAATTTTCATTATTAAAACCCATTTCTGCTTGGTTATGTTTTGAGTTCTTATAATTGATTAATTAAGATTAATTTCAGGGCAATTTTTTGCTTTAAAAATAGTTTATATAACTTAATCCTTTAAGCGGTCAATTATTTTAAAGGAATGCTTCCAAAAAAGGCATATTTTTTTATTGCATATAATCCCTTATTGCATATAATCCTCCTCCTCCCGCTACATAGAAAACCTCGGATGAAAAGCATTTCATTTCCATGGACAAGCCACGCCATCTGTTGAAAAATAATAATACTAAATAGTCTCTTTCAATAATGAAAAATGCAGGCAAACCAGAAAAGGAAAGGAGAAAATATAGATGCCCGTACGCCATACGGGCAAACCAGATGAGGCCAATTTCAGGTAGCACGTACACTGTAAGGGCAAACTGCTTAAAGAGTTAAAGCTTTATCATTAATTTTTCCTGTAGAGAAAATGCCATGGCCAAAGCATTCTCAGGTTGCTGTGAGAAACAATATTTCAAAGAGATGGAAAACTACTGAAAATGATATATCCAAAAATCAGTCATCAGTTAATACTGCAATTAGGCTTCCGAATACAAGTATTCTGAATTCAAATGTTGCAGATATAACCGAAAATTTCCTTGATGTACCAAACTACATTATATTAAACATATTGTAGTAATATATTTTAGTATTTTAAAGTCGTACGACAAAAGCTAAAACTTCCTAAACTGCCCCAATTTAAAACGGAAAAAAATTAAATTTCATGAACAAACTTGGCTACTTTTAGCTTAAGTTAGTATCATTATTATTCAGTACATAAATGCTTTGTGTTTCAAAACTTGTGAAAATATTAGGTTAAGATTAAGCTGAATAAACTGTCGTCATAACAAATGCTATCAATATTATGCAGAAATATTTTTTGAATTAAAAATATTATTTTCAGTCATATTTATATTAAAATAGCGTTTTAATGTAAAACATACATTGGAAAATAAGATATTAAAAAATTAGAACTTTTCAGGCATTATAAGTTTTTGTTTTATGGCTTTACAAACTTTAAATGCGTTTTTCTCAGACTTTTAATTTTGAAGGTATATGTGTTTTCTAGTCCCTAAGGCTTTTTTTCTGTTCAAGATAGAGCCTTGAAATTTTTTGTATATACTCCCAAACATACATTCTATAAAAGTTAGTATGGATTTAGGAATAAGATCTCGTTTTTTTTAAAAAAATACTTAAGTTGATATTAAAAAAATTTTTGTGTTTGTTCCAGGTTTTTCCTAGAAAAATAATTATTAAAAATCAACAATGTAATAGATTTTCAAATCCATACTAACTTTTATTTGTTATAATCTAAAAAACATAAATCACTTAAAATGACTAAAAATTTTTTATGAAATACTCAATTTTTAAGAGTTTGAAAAAACTTCAAAAATTCCTAATCTTTTAAAATTGTAAAATAATGGCTGGTCAAATTGACTTTATTCTAATATAATCAGCTTAATAATATAATCTAAATATAAAACAAATTATTTTTACTGTAACTGTCTCCAAAAATTGTCATAGGCGTTGTAAAAGAAGTGCATTATATTCAATGCAGTATTATGCAGTCTGTTCGATATATGATCTAAAATTTAGCTTCATGATTGACCAAAACAGGCTTCCAATCGATTATGATAGACATGTTGGCCACCCCAATCTGTACAATCATAGACTAGAAGCTGCACAGAAGCATAGATATAGAGAGAAATGCAAGTACAACAAATAAAATTTGAAGACGCCTTCAAAAATTCAAGCACATACAACCAAGTAACCAGATCTAAATTATATGCAACATTCAATATTTTGAGAACCAGAACAAGAAAGTTAAAGGGATGGCTAACAGTCTTTATGAGAAAAAAGATTTTGAAATAAAGTACAAAGTTACGCTTTTCTGTTGAAACATTTATATTGATTTCTATATTAAATATTTTGGATTATTCTGTTGTCAATGAATGACAATAATAGGTGTATTAATATTGCACTAGAAACAACACCATGCCCATCGGTGATAAACCTTGTAATAAGCTAGCACCCAACTTCTCATATTTACCCTTTTCACTTGAAGATTTTGAGGTGAGACAAATTAAGTCTATCAACATGACAGATTTATAGTGAAATCAGAGCTTGATCACAATGCTTAATTGAAACATTGTCAGTTCCCATGAGCACTCAGCTACAAAACACATTATTTAGAAACATATTACTTGATTTATTTAAGTCAATTTTTAAAAGAGTGAGTAATACGACAAATTCACTAATGCTAAGAAAAACCAAAATCTTAACATGAAAACAAAGACAATGAATTCTACAAAATTAAATATGATAGTTTAAATAAAAAAACTCCTCACCTTTGGTTTAATAATCCAGTATTCATGAAATAATAATAATACTTTCCTTCTTTGAAAGGGCATCCAAATTTAGGATAATTCCATAAATCAGTAATTCTGAAAGAAAGAAAATTTTTTTTAAGAGAAGAATTCAATATAAAAATTTGTTTACAGAAGGAGCAATATCTATGGAACAAAATTATTAAATATATAACAAATACATTTTTTCTTAAAGTCTATATCAACCTCTAGGAGTCGCAATGATCTGTAAGGGGTCCATTTCAATGAAATAAATTGAGGTCTATGAGGTGTAAATGATCTACAATAGTGGCAGATGGCTCTATCGCACTTTTTTAGTGGCCATATCAAATCTCTTACTTTTTAACAGGGCCGGGAAGTCTTTCCAGAGTGTCATAGGTGCGAGGCTGATCAGGCTTCCCCTAGTAATATTCTTAATTGTTTGGGTTATACTTTTGAGAAGATTTTAAGAAATCCTATTATTTTTGGATTTCTTGGAGATTTTTGGTTTTATGGAGATGGTGTAGCTCAGGTACACCATCTGGGATAAGAAACAACATCAATAGTGGCTCCATTTCAGCAGGTTGTGACTAATTTGAACTTTTAATGAATTTAATAATGTATATACATAGATGTTAACTATTTACTTTCACAATATACTTCGGTATAATACAAACCTGTATATCTATTAATGTATCCTACTACCAAGTGAAACTATCTTATGAACTACTGACTGCAGAAATGCATCAAGAGTACCAAAGGATGGGAAGTAATAAAATAATCCATTTTGAGCACTTAAATTTCAAAACTAAAATTAGTTTAACAGGTATTAACGAAAAATGTTAAACTATGTGATTGGTCTATCTGTCAAATGCAACACACACACTTGGCCTACCTGTCAAAATGTAATATCAGTAATAATAAATGAAGCATTTGCGATGGCTGGATGCTATTGTATATTTATAAAACATTTAAAACAAAATATATCCATGGTGTTAGTAATACACTGTGGCATCCATTGACAACATTTAGTTGTTAAAATTCTGAATGGTAGATTGCATGAATCTCTTCACTTAATCATTAATGCAGCAAACCAAATCTGAAGCAATGTATTGAATATGTCATTATTTGCACAGTAGTGAGAAGAAAATCAGAACTTTCATTAATTATCTCTCACACTAAAGTGCGCTGGCTTTTGAAAGGCTAATACTTGACAACATTTTTTGATTTAGACTTCTTGGATACTAAAGATCCAATTTTAATTAAAAGAAAATGTAAATTGGTGGAAACAAGATATTGCCTAATCAACAGATTTGTTTATTAAATTTAATGAGGTTAACTTGGGAGTTACAAGATGACAGCTTAAATTTGATCAAAACAAAGTTCATCATTTTGGCATTTCTTGCCAGAATTAAGCTAATGAAGCAAAACACTGGATGTCGCAAATTTTTTCAGGTACCCAATTTGTCACAGACAAACAATCAGGAAGATGCTTTAATCTTTCAATACTTAAATGCCCTCAATTCATATTTTGAAACTAGAAAAGAGAATGTTTTGACTAAGGTAGAGCCACAATGTATAATCAATTCAAATGGTGAAGTTGAAGAAATAAATGTCATATTACAAATGCAACAGCATTGGAACATGATACAATGAGTTGTATAATATTAACAGAAGACCACAAACATTTATGTCTTCCAAACTATTTATATTAATTTAACATCTGAGAGAGTAAAAATTTGCACATATTTGATGACATACTTTTTTTTTGCTAACCATCTCTTTTCCTCAAAATATCACTTTTACAACAAGCATGAATGATAATATGATTGATTGAATATTAACGTTGCACTGTTCAGCTACACGAGGGCTTTGGCCGGGCCACGCATTTGAACCATGGTCAAGTGGCGTGGAGCTACACCTGAGCTGGCACCTCCCTCTCATAACTACACACCAACGGGAGGACGTTTCAGCTCTCGACAGATTTAATGTGCATCGCTGCTCTACACGGCGGGTCTTTAGTGGTACTGGGCTCGAATTAGTGACAAGGCATGCCACGATCCGATAACTATACCACTCTGCTACCGTGTGGCCACGATAATAAGATTAAAGCAGAAGCACAAAAGATCCAAGATTTTGCTTCTAATTTTTTAAAAAAATAACACTTAAAGCAAGGAGAATGTAGTTAAAGATTTCCAGTCAGTAAGATTCAATAAACATATGATATTAATAAATAAGGGGGGGGGGTTCCGAAATACTTTTAATGAATATCCCAAAACATTAAATCTTGCTATAAGCTATGTTTAATAATTTTTCACATAAAAACTTTTGATTTTCTATAAAAGTCTTATACTAAGTGCTTATAAATTGTACTTCCTGTATTGACTGATTGGTTATTAAGGTGGTATTTTGAATAAATGAAGGCAAGTGGAGATGAACCTCATAATTTTGAACCACTGCCAATGAGAGGATTTTTGAATACAGACTGTCATTAGATTCAGGGTTAACATGCGAAGTTTTATTAAGAACTGGTGGCTTTCTGTCCCATAATCAGTGTCAACATAAAATGATATACAGGACAAAAAATCTTTTTCTGAACATTCTCTATCTGCTATCTTATAATTACACAAATATTTAGAGTAGCTTAACAATACTCCCAGAAATACAGATTATTCATAAGCTACTTTACAAGATGTGTGAAAATAGTTTATCAAAATTAAAAAATTACAAAAAGAGAACAGATTTGTAAAACTTTGCCTACATGGTTAAGACTATATAAGATCAACATCATTGAAAAAACTATGTATAAGATATCTTGAAATTATACTTTACACCTTTTAAGCAATCTACATGATTGTTCAAATAAAACGAAACAAAATATACATTTTTGAAGATATATATTTTAAAAAGTTAAGAAAAAACATGAAAATAAAAAAATGTTTTTAATATAAGATGGTTGTTGTTCTAATGCCACCTGTCTGACGTAGTCAGATCGAGGCCCATAAAATTCATCTTGGCAAGGGGTTAGATGTATGCCTGTCATTGGCTGTAGCCTTGAGCACCATACAGGTGACAGAACGATTTAGCTCGGTTCCACCCCAATTTTGAGGGAGAACACCCTGGGGGAGGGTCAGGGTCCTCCCACCTCTCATCCCCTGCTACCAACCTCACAAGAGGACTTGCGGCTTGACGGCTGTTTAGAGTACCCCCTGCCACGAAGGCACTATACATTTACAAACATCCATATCTTCTATGGAATTCGAACCCAGGCTCTACAGCACAGCAGTCAGCGTTGCTGACCACTATACCGGATGAGCGATAATATAAGATGGTACATATAAGCTAACTCAAATACCACCATATCATTATGTTGCCAAAATGACAAGTATTCAATTCTTATCTGTACTACTTTAAAGCTGTAAGTAAAAATTTGAGCTAAGAGACAGACTAGGATATAATAAAAAAAATGGAAAATATTTTCATGAAAATTTTAATTTCCAAAGCATTTAAATATAATTAACAACTGCAGTAACTAAAAAAAATACTAATGAATTTAAGAATATATATTTTTTTTAGAATTAAACAATTAAAAATTAATTTTCAAAATTTAGTCTATAATGTATAATTATTAAATCTGAATACATTTCTGGGACAGAATTCTAAAAAGTTTTCAAATACAGAATTGATAAAATAAGGATAAAATAATAAAATTTGTAAGCAAAATGGACATTTAAGAATTTTTTTTAAAATTCTTTTTCTAGAAATTACTTTACTGCTAGAACTTATTTATAGCAAATTTAAATTGAAATCTAAATAAAAAAATTTATTACGTAGTTTATACTTTTATAAATTTTTCTTATTATTAAGAAATTCAAAAGTTCGGATACAATTTGTATAAAACGAAATAATTATTTATATTCTTTAGAAGAATCTAAACATAAATAAAAATTTTCCATGAAAATTATAACAGTTTATCAGTTTTAACTTTACTTCAAAAAATCCTAATAAAAAAGCCTATTAAATTTCCAAGACACATAATTAAGCTTTAGAGGATTATAATAACTTGAACACATAAACAGATTCAATATATTAAATATATTCTCTACAGCATCATAATCTATTAGATTTTTTAAAAAAATGAACTCGCCTCTTATTTATTTTTTCCCTGACTTCACAACTTTCCAAGTAAGGAATAGACAAATCATTTTGTAAACTAACAAATTTCTTGGTTTCTTCTGAATCTGGATCCTCCAACCATTGATATGGATCTGGAACCTATGGATAATTACAAAAACAGCACTGCTTAAATACAATGACCAGCACAAAATGTATAAATATAAAAGACACTTGTAAGAAAAAATTAAAAAAATAAGTAAAAATGATAATTTGGAATTTCCAGCAAACTTGGCTAACACCGATTTCATGTTGATAACTCCAGAGATCATGATAATGACAAATTAATTATCATATTTAATTAGCTCCTTAGGCAGAATTTTGTACTGTAACTTTATTTTTCCAAAGCAACTCTCTTGAATTTCTCATAATAAATTATGTCCAAATTTTAAGTTCTGAAAAATTTTGTTTAGAGCTTCAAGATACAAGGATTTTAAGAATTGATCCTTCTGTTATAAAGCATCTCATTTTGATAGAATATTCAACTAATTTTTAAAGGATGTTTATAAAGAATGATACATTTTTCATTTAAACGGTAATATAAAAATATGAATTATTTAACAGAAATACAAAAAGTAAATGGTACCACAGCTTGTTTGGAACTTGTATATTAGCATCACCATGGCCAAATTTGCACCTTACAAAACAGGCCATTTTCCACCAAAATCTAATTGATTGCTTTTTCCCCCCAAATATTTTATTTGTAAGAATCTTTGTTTTGATATGGCACAATTCATAAGTCACATATTTGGATGCACAACCACAGTGATGCTAATATGTAAGAACCACTTTTTTTAAAGTGACTAATACATGAATTTAACAATCTGGCTTTGAACCCTCATTTTTAAGGAAAAGCTATGTTGTTATACTGTCAAGATTAATTTACCAGGCAGAATTATTTTTTTAAATGATAGCTTATTGTGAATTTCTATTGTTTTACTTTTAAGAAATGATTTCCTAAGAACTTCATATTCCACATTTAAGTCATTTTTATTTATCTCAATACTTAATTTGGTACTTACGTGTTATTGCAACAATCGCCAACATTCAAGATAACTCACCAAGTTGGCAACCCCAATTTCACATGTGTCGTATGTGCTGAATTGGCAATTACGAGGTGTTTCATATAACGTCATCAATAGGTTGAAATATAAAGTACCCTTAATTCTTTCAGGATCAATTAAAATTTTTTTTTATTACATCACTTGTTTTTAAAATTTTTGTAGCACTTAGAAATACCTCACATCCCACTTTTTTTTTATCCTGGTACTCGTACTTTTCAGTGCCATTTTTCATGGAAAGGTACTTTTCAGTTTTACCAGCGAAAGTGATTAAGTCGCCAAAAACGATACAACGGATGCCAAATGGAATATTCCTGCTGGTAACCTTTTACCACTACATTTTCAAAACAAGTCAGTCTCTTTTTTTATCAGTAACGTCTTTTTCATAATACATAAAAAACCAATGAGAACTAACATTTATAACATTTTTTTGTGTGTTGTCGCCAATAAGGCTTGTGCACTGGAAAGAAAAAAAAAAAAACCATGGAAATTGTAATTTGAATGGAAAAATATTTCACTTTTGAAATATTTTTAAAAATAGTAGTAATTACACAGTTACCAAGTTTTACTCATTTTTGAAGTGAAACTTTTTTACGCTCAAGAGTGAATGAGAAATTTGCCTAGTTTTGCTCAACAGTGAAAAAGCGAAAGGAAGTAGTCTCCCCTCTGACGACAGGATAGCAAGTTGGGAGGAAAAGGGGGAGTGGAGACACCCCATAACTTGCGTCATATCCGTGAAAAAGTTGGATGATTGCTCACTTCTCCGATTGGTCAACTTGCCCATCTTCCATTGGAGGTCCTTTTCCCCCAGACCCGGGAACATCTATCAATCGGTTGTATGAGATGCAGTGACATTACGGTGTAGACAAAATAGCTCTTGCAGCAAAAGCGTGCTTTTTTGAAATATTTTCTTAGATTGTTTGCTATATGGCAATGTTTTTGGAGGCTAATTTGCTTTTTTGACTTTTATTTGCGTTGAATTGTTATATTAATTCTAGTTAGTATTCCTAAATCAAATACACAAAGAGGAAAAGAGTTTCCTGAAAGGAAGAAAAAAGAAAAACTAGCAGCAAGTCCAGTCGAAAAAGTGATAAAAAAAGCAAAACAGAAAAATATTGCAAATTCATTAAGTGCTACTGCCAAATCTCCATCAGAATACTCGAGAGAATATCGAGCATGGAAAAAAGCCCACTACAAAATACTCTCTTAATGCTCAGTTTAAGGGATGGGAATGCTATTCTGAGACTCTTCTAATGACAGCACAGATTAATACGGACTTAGTGAACCACCTTGTGCCATTAACTACAGGGCCCTCAACAAGTCTAGTGCATGTTGAAACGGATGCATGTAAATCAATAATACATTCTAAAGACTATGATTCCCATAAAAATGCTCACAAAGATTTTCAAAAGTGATTCGTTGATAATCGTTCAATTGATATGGGCGTTCAACTTATGATAGATTATGGTTTCGAGATGGTTTGAAAACGCCTGTTGCTGAGCAAAAAAATATTTTACAAAGAATTTTACCAGGAATTAATTTAGAAGACACATTAAAGCATGCTACAATTGCAGACAAAGTTTAAATAGGAAAAGTATACCAAATTTATCAAAATATAACGGTATTGTATACCCAGAAATTCCAGGACATCTTTCTTTGGATTTGGTATCAGAAAGACTCATTTCCCACGAATACCTTTTATGAAAATTAGGCGATTGAGACACGTACTCGGTCAATTTAGAATATTAGGGTAAATAATCAATGTTCCAACGTCGCCAAAAGGAGTTTCACTTCTATCGCCTGGCGTTTCACATACCATTTTTTTAATTCTTTACAGACTGTTTCTTTACTGCTAGATAGGCATCATGGATTAATACATTATTTTCCATCTAAGGTCTGTTTGGTACAATTTTAATTGCACCAAGTAGGCTAAAATATAATTAACATTACATACAAATAAATGTGGTTAAAAAAAGTATGGCTTTTCTTTCAAATTGAAAAAAGTAATACTTATGGCTTACATTACAGGAGAACTTCTCCTTTTAAATGTTTCAAAGGGAATGTTGGGCATTTCTTACTAAAGAGATTAAACTTTATATTAATATAGTTTACTCATTAATAATATTTATGCTTCAGATGTCACCTTATCCTTGCAATATATTCATTGACTGAGATATATATGTAAATAAATGCTTGCATTATTTTGCATAAATTGTCAATCTAAATCTGTTGAGTGAGTGAGAGTAGGGTTTTTGGCTATACTGCGCCAAACATTTGTTAAAATATTAAAACATTAGATAAAATATATAAAAGCATTGATAATACACTTTTAAAAAGATAAAATTTCAAATCACGTATTAAACAGTTATCAAGTAATAAAAGTAAACAAAATTTGGTGTGTGTGTGTGGGGGGGGTCCCACCAAGTCAGTGAGTGAGTGAGTGAATATTAACGTCGCACTGTTCAGCTACACGAGGGCTTTTGGCGACGGACCCGCATTTTGAACCATGGTCAAGTGACGTGGGCGACACCTGAGCTGGCACCCCTCCTAACTACCACACCACACCACGGGAGGACGCTTTCAGCTCTCGACAGATTTACGGCATCTGCCTACCGGCGGGTCTTTAGTGTAATGCGGGGCTCGAACTCATGACATGCCTGCCATGGTCCGATACCTTAACCACTGGGCTACGCAGCCCCACCAAAGTCGACTGTATCTTAAAATAAAAGCATTGATAAAAACAAAATTTTTGCTTAATGAAAAAAGTTTGTCTTAAACAATGTGATCAATAAAATTAGTTAGAACCTTTCCCAAAAGCGGTCGGAGTTATCGCGACGATATAAGATACAGGATTGTTCTTGTGACACTCCAGCATGGTGAATTTATCTTCAGGAATGCTTTGATTTAGTTTTCAACGCCATAGACAATCATGTCTTCCTCATCCGTGTATATTCTACTTTGAGGATTTTCGAGGCTTATGTAGAGCCATTTAATATCTATCACTGTTTTAAGTAGTTCTTTTTCCTTTTCTATCCCGAAGTTTTCTTTTCTTTTCAATTCTGTGTTATTGTTGAGCCAGAAGGAGGTTGATTATTGGAATTGGATGAGGAAGCGGACATGGTTGATGAAGGTTTAAGATGGGTGAACATATTATTGGTGGTGGAAAGTGCGTTATTAGGTGTAGGAGTAGGCGATTGAGGATCTGAGACAGTAGCTGCGGTTGAAGAAGTGGCTGGCAAGAGGTTTGCTTGGGTTGAAGATGATGTGGAAACAAGAGGATTGGATATTGATATATTTGGTCTTGGCTTGGATGAAAGTGGTTCAAGTAATTTTAAAGGGGGACATTTTATTTGTGTTATATTTTAATCTGTTTGAGTAGAATTATTTAAAGTAGAGGATTTGGCAGCCTGAGCGTATGTTTGAGATATTTGTGGGATTATTAATTTACGTGCTTCTGGATAAGAAATATTTTTATTTGTTTTTATATTTCCTGTATTTTTTTCTCTATTTTCCACTTTGGGCATAGTTTTGAAACAGTAGTATGGGGTTGAGAGCAGTTAATACATTTAGGCTCTAGACTGCAATCTGTGGAAGCATGTCCAACAGATGCACATCTAGAGCAAGTAAGTTGTCCACGGCAGGATGTTTGTGAGTGTCCGAACCTCTGGCATTTGAAACAGCGCAGAGAATTCGGTATGTAGGGACGAATCTTACAGTTTAAGTAACCTGCTTTTATTGTAGAAGTTTAGGGCTATTAAATGTTAGTATTAAATGTTTTGTAGGAATTATTGTATTATCTTTTTTTATAGTAATTCTTCTGACCTGAATAACACCCTGATCAGAGAACCCATCAAGGATTTCCGCTTCAGGAGTGTTCAACAAGTCAGGTTCAGAAATGACACCGCGGGAAGTATTAAGTGATTTGTGAGGACTTATTGTTAATGGAGAATCAAGAAAAGATTTGGCTAGTAAAAATGACTTAGTTTGGAGTTCAGAGCTTGTTTCAATTAATAAATCACCAGATCTTAAACGTTTTACTGACTTAGGTTCGCCACCTATTCCAATTAGTGCTTTATGAATAGCAAATGGCGATTTTTTACTCATATCATTGTTTGGCAAGGATAAAATTAAAAATCGTGAATTTTTAGCAGTTTCATCGACGTTAGGTTTGTTGGGTAATACGAGGCCTTTACCTGGGCACAGCAGCATTGGATCCATAAAAACGCGAACACAACTTCGTCCTGGCATGCCTCCACCCACCACAGAGTCCAACAAGGGAGGCAGTGTGCTGGTCATCTGGCCAAAAACCAGGCACGGCACTTACCCTGAGTACACCCAGAATATAATGCTACAGTCCAGGGCGAGGATCCAACGGGTAAACCCGACATCCCTTATCTGCAGCACTAACCTTACAGCAGTGTCTCTTTGGGGACACCGAAGAGAGGTACTACCAGCCGATTGACAGGAGCGGGCTCACTCCCTGCCACCGCCTACAGTGAAGCGTGGGCCAAAGGAAACGCAGAGGTATCCCTAGGCCATCAATCTCCTCCATACGGAGAAGCGGGGCAAAGGGAACACAAAGGATCCCAGAACACCATTTTCCTCCTACAGGACGCGACACGGCAAACATGCAGGTCGGAAAACCAACATTATTAGTCGAAAACAAATAAAGCAACATATTCAAAGTATTTAAAGAAATATACGAAAAATGAACTAAACTAACACAATACAAAATGTAAACCATAATATGTTAGTAATAAAAAGAAAGTTTTTTCAATAGAAAAACACAATTTGAACAAATTTCATTCTTTAATATATGTCTGTATTCTAGACGGGAAAAGAAGAAAAGGGAAATTTGAATAGCAAGAAGGGCCGAAAACAGAGAAAGATCACTAGGGTACCCTGGGTTCGTGAAGCCCATGTTTACCAAAGACAGTAAACCCCTTAGGAAGAGGAAAAGATCACTAGGGCACCTCAGGAGCGTGAAACCCGTACTCACCTAAAGAAGGTGAGCCCCCTGAGGGGCTAAATCTGTTGAAGTTGTTAGCAGTCCTATTTCATATTCTGCCCTTTATTCATCATTGATAACCTTAAAAATATTATCTTTACTTTTAATTGATATTTTTTTTTTTTTAAAAAAAAAATGTCCTTTTGTAATTTTTTGAAACAATTATCAGTAGTTTGGCAACAGCTTCTTGTTGCCAAAAAATTGCCTTCCGCCAACTGACCACCTATTTTACACTATAATCATTCCATTGTTACAATATGTTCAATTTTTTATATTATTACATTGCTAATTTTGGACTATTAATACATATCAATAGTTACGACATCTTATCTTACAGCTCACCAATTTTGCAAATGGAGACCTATTTGTTTTACTTTTAACAGTTAAAATAAATAAAGATGCAGATTAGAAATTACATTAAATAGAAAAGTTTCCTACATCTAAAAAGAAATGAACATGCCAGTCAAGTTCAATTATCAACAAGTCATTCAATTATTAGCAAAAAGTAAATTGGCTTAAGTGTAGATAAGGATTTGGTGGTTTTTATCTAGATATCATGATGAGACAATGAATTTATTCTGGCAGACTGTATAGTTTGGTAACCCTTGATTTTTGGTCTTATGCAGATAAGGTCACATTCTTCGATTTTCAAATTAACAATTCCATTGTTTATTTTTTAATTTTCTTTTTGAATTTACATCTTATCCATGAAAGATTTTTTGAAATTTTCTGTACAATTTGTAACTATTTGATATTCTTGTTTTTGTTTGTTTCTTTGACTTATTCAGACGAATATGTCCAAAAGGTATGTTTTGCGCTTTTTAAATTTAGAATGAAAGAGGATATTGTCTGTAATACAGTGGTGTATGGAAAATGGATTGATTGCTGCAAATGCTGAATGTCCAGTTTGCAAGAAAGCTACGAGTTTGAGTAAAAATGATTCAAGTGATATATTTGAGAATGCCAAAAGAAAGCGAATACGCATTGTATAAGAAGATCTGTAAGAAAGAATAGCTGGTTTGAAGAAAGTAGGCCGAGTATGCGCGAGAATCTGATGTTGATGAATACGTGGGTGCTTAAGTCGAACCATGATTTCCTTTCTTTAGAGCTTAATGTTTTAAAGTAAACAGTCACGGATTGGATAAGATTTTGCAGAGAGGTATATATGGAAATGTGTGTTGAAGAAATTTACCCTCCCTTAGAACTTTCCTGAGCACAGGAAAGCCTTTTTCTTTAATATTTTAATTTACAATTTCCTTTTACTTCATAAAAGAATACAATTTTTATGCATTACTGATAGCTTTATAAATATTTTATTTCACATTAATGTTTCTTTTTTTTTATTTCAAAATTGTAATTTGTAAATTCTAAGAGTACCTAATGCTAAATTATGTAGCTTGGCTATCGAATTCGTTCGCCAAAAACACCTATCGCTAAATGAAGTAGCTTGGCGACCGATTTCGGTCACCAAAAGAAATTTACATCGCCAAGGCTATACCCTCCCTCCCCCTTATACTACACTTTAACCAAGTTAATTTTAACAATATGAAACTTATATAGTCCCGACTTTTTCTTACAAAGTCAAGTTTTGTGCAAGAAAAACATTAATTCAAAACAAATATTCATTAAAAACATTCGCACTACAATTCGTTCGAAACTGAATGAATTTTTTTCTTAACATATATTAAAGCTTAATTAAGTTAATTTGAAAAATGCAATAGAAAGAGCAACAAGATCTTAATCAAAATGTTAAAATACACAATTTGTAATCTTCAGACTTAAGACATTACATACATATTATAATATACCATGCGTACCTGAATAAAAACTAAAAAACAACCTTTTATGCAAACAAAATATAGGTACAACATTAAAAAATAACATGTTTCATTAAAAAAAATTCATCTGGAGAAAAGAAATTAAAATGTCAATTGTCACATTATAAAAGATAACTTCTTCAAATGACAGTATTGTACTTAAAATCTTCAGCAAAACTAGAGATACAAAGCCCCACCCCTTCATATTACGATAATTCTTTTAAAATAATTATGCATGGAAATACTTGAATTACTGGAGGTGCAAACATATTTTCTTGATAGGAAACCATTTCTAAAGTATATATATTTTACATGGTTCATAAAAGATATATATATCAAACTACTAAATAACAATACAATTACCTTTACACCATGATATTCATCAATTGCTGTTTCATCACGTTTGACTTCGGGATACTTAAAAATCATTTTAAGATTCGAAAAATTGGCAGACTTTAATACACAGTTGGAAAAAATAAAATTTCGTGCTTCTCCAACCACCGGTGAAGCCAATCGAAGACAAAAGCGAAAGCGATTCAAAAAGACACGATTCATTTCACTTCGTTTCTAAATATAATTGCTACATCATGCAAGAAAGAAAACAAATGCAATTTATTAAATTTGTCCCTAATAAATTTAAATTTACTTCTATTTAATATTTGTTTTAATAAATACATAAAATAATGCATTCAATAAATCTCAATCAAATCTTAAAAATTAGTTGGTAAATTCCTTTTGTGCATGCTAAGAAAGGAACCCCTTCCCACCCCCACATTTACTTCCTGGCGGCTTTTTTCTAATATGGCCTGTTATTTTATGGCTATTAAGTATTACTTTTAAATAGAAAATGCGGAGATGTCTGTTGGTTTCAGAATGTTCTTCAGAACATTTGCATCAGAAGCTTCGTTAAATTATTTTATTAAGCATGAGATGACAACGTTATCTCACAACAGCAACAGCACAAGCAATGATATATAGTTAAAAATACACAGTTAATACAAGTACACATTCACAGTTACAGTTATCATGACATCCCCTTTAAGTTATTAATCACATAACATAGTCATTGAAATAAGATGGTGGCTTTACAAACACGGTTCTTCTTTTTGTACATTACAATCTGACTCTTTACAGTTCTGTATATTTTGAGGATTTACAATTACTTCTGAATCAGAATTGAAAGTACTTATGTCATTGGGGATCTGTTTCTATATTAAAGGGTGTGTTTGATTTTCTTAAAAGTTTTCTATTACGTCTTAAAAATATTGCCAGACTGTTTTTTAACAAAATATGTCCTAGGATGTAATTTATGCTTTGAAACTATTTTAGCCGGTTCCAAGTTTTGTTTTTAAAATTTAGTATTCTGACATTATCTTCTGGTCAAGTTCAGGTAATAGATGAGCAGTTTATCATAATGTATCTTTTGAACATTTTGCCTTTTATTAACTTTTTCTCGAATGTTATTAAATAATTCAGCATTTAACAATTTTTCGAGATTGGTAATTTTGTTTTGAATCTACGATTAACATCATTTGAGCTGGAAAATAGGTCAAGACCTGATATTGGGGTGTTTCTTATACTCCATTAAACCTACTAATAATCTCGTCTATCTTCCCTTGCCTTTTTCATAATGCTTTTGAAATCCTACTGTTTTTTCCAACCATTCCATTACTTGGGGAGTAATGAGGACTAATGAATGCATAATTAAAATCCCGATCATTTGCAAACTTTTTATAAATATAACTATTAAATGGTATATTATCTGATACTACAATATTTGGAACACCAAATCTAGAGAAAATTGTTTTTTTTTTAAAGTTTAATTATTACTTCATCTGCATTCTTATTTACAAGGTCAGCTATTTCAATCCATTTTGAATAATAGTCTATTCAACTAGATAACTTGTATTACCCAAATCCATTATATCTACTCCTATCTTTTCAAAGGGTCTATAGGGAACTGTATGAGGTTTTAATGGCTCTTTACTATAAGATTTTTAAAATTTTTCACATATTACACATTGTGATACTAATGTTTCTATTTCAGAGTTCATCCCTGGCCAATACATTATTTCTCTAGCTCTTTTCTTGCATTTCTCTATCCCAAAGTGAGCCTCATGAATTAGTTGTAGCATATCTTTTCTCAAACTATAAAGGTACAATTATTTTTTCTTCTAAATAACAACCCTTCTCGAATATAAATGTTATTTTTAATTTTATAATATGTTTTTACACTATTGTCTACATTTTTCGTAAGATTTAGGCCAACCCTTTTTTGATATATTTAACAACTATTTGTAATTTGGATCTAATTCAGTTTCTTTTTAAATTGTACACGTCTCTTTTCACTCATGGGTAAATGTTTTGAAATAGTTTTTACAATATTTAGCATTTCAGGATCTTTCCCTTACAGTTTCACTAAAGGAAATGCTCGTGATAAAGTATCAGCGAAAAACATTTGATTACCTGGTACATAATTTATTTCCAAAATCATACTTTAATAATTTTAAAATCATTTTTTTGATTTAGAAGATATTTTATGCATAGGTTTCTTAACAATTGCCATTAGGGCTTATGGTCACTCTTCAAAAAACGTACGTCCATATTTAAAATTTGGTATTTCTCAAAATGGAAAACAATTGCCAAAATTCTTTTCAATTGTGCATAATTTTTCTCATGTTTGTTAAACTGGACAAATGATACCGGTTGACTTTTGGGTTAAACGATCCTAGCCCATCTTTTGACTATCATTTTATTACTATTTCATCATTAACACTAAAACTTTTAAAATTGGAGCTTTAGTAACAATTTTTAATTTTACAAAGGACAATTTTTGTTCTTTTCCCAATTAAATTCTACATTTTCATGAATGATTTTTAATGAGCAGTAACTTTAGATACTTGGGTAAATTTTGAAAGAAAATTCATCATGCCCAGAATCTCCTAACTTCAGTTTTATTTGGTTGCATCTCAACAATTGCTTTATGATCTGGATCAGGTTTTATACCCGTTTGATATAATTTTACCTACATATTTACCTCAGACACCTATATTGTAGTTTATCTGGTTAAACTTATATTTAACAATTTGTCTTTGAATCCCGACTAATTGCATCAGATCTCACCATCCTCAAAAAAGCATCAAAATAAATCTCTACTCCTCAATATCTCCAAAAAGCTTTTGATTTCTCTTCTGAAATACTTCAGGTGCAGAAACTATACCATATGGCATTTGTTGAATTTGTACCTTCCAAAAGGTGTATTAAAATGTAAATTAGAGCTAACTTCATCTAAAGGTACATGCCAAAAAACCCTCTTTCAAATCTACAACTGAAAATATTTTCTTGCCCTCTAATCTACTAATGATATCATCTGTACAAGGGAAATTTTATAATGTTCTTTAATTACTTTGTTAAGATCTCTAGGGTCTAAACATAATCTTAAATTTCCATTGGGTTTTCTACAATGACTACTAAACTTTGCAACTAATCAGTTGGCTTATTAACTTTTTGACACCATTCCTTTCTTTTTCTAATCTATCTAGAGTACTTTTTAATTTTGGCTGCAAAGCCAGAGGAACACGTCTTTGGGGTGAATTACGGTGCAGCATTATCTTTTTAAAATAAGTATATGGTTCATTTGGGAAAATTCTAAACCAGTAAATACATCTTTATATTTCTTAATTAACTCATTTTACTTATACTACATTCAATAGCTCAATTTTTCAATGTTTTAGTTCCTTACAACCTCTTAACCCTAATATTGGTTTGATTTTTCATTTACTCATAGAAAAGGGAAAGAAACATTTTTTAGTTTATCAGTAGAGCAATTAATTATAAGGGAACCATTTGGTTTAAATTAAAATTACCATATGTAGTTAGAGATATATTAGTTTTGCTAATTTTGGATTAACTTTAAACATACTCAAAAAAATACAGTGAAATATTTACTTCAGCTCCAGTATCCAGTTTGAAATTTACATCAAAAACACTTATTATTTCATCAATGAAACATTTTTATACCAAGTAGTTTCACTTTCCATTTCTACATTCTTAAAAATTTGAGTCTGTAATATTTTTCAGGCACATTTAGTTTCATTTTCATTCACAGAATCAATATAAACCAGTTCATTTTCAGGAACGTTCATTTCATGAATGTTCTTTGTATTCTGGAAACATTTAGCGAAAATGGTTTTCTTCTTGCACTTGGCACAAATTTTTCCCGAACGCTGGACACTCTCGAGGCTTGTGTTTTTCGTCCACACTTTTGCAGTTACTATGGGTTTTAGGCTTTGCTCTGATTTTCCTTCACGAAGTTTATTATATGGCTGTATCGTGCTTCATATTTCCGGTTGTTCACGGCTCGCTTCAGCTGCCCGGACGATTTTCAATCGCTTTTCAACTTACTTAGGTTATTTTCTCGCAGGAGTCGTTTCTTGTAACCCACTGTCTTTAAATCAAGACGATGCGGTCTCGAAGATCAATCCGTCTTCTTGCTCCTGCAAACTCGCACACGTGGATGCTGATCATTAGCTGACGGTGGTATTCTCAATCGCGATTTAACCTCGGGAACACATCCTCGAATCGGAGGTAACACGCAGATTGTGAAAACATCGTTATTCTCAATTGCGGATCGCGCCAAATCCACGGATTATTCATCCAAAAGTTAACCCGCCGATTTCCGGAGGGTAACTCGCAGTTTTCGATCAGGCGAATCTGTTTGTAAACAAGATGGACGACCGCTTCGATTCTTTTCTGCTTGAGGATTTTAGAAGCATTAGAAGTATTGAAGAAGGTGTCAGTTTCATTCCTGAACATAGGAACAACGTTTAGATGAAATGGATGAAGATGATTTCCGTCGTCGATACAGATTTTATAAAGGCACCATCGAGACACTTGTAAAAATTACCCAGCACAAAGTTAGATTCTGCTACTGGCCGAAATAAATGCTTTGACTGCAGCTGAAAGTTCTGGCGGCTGTTCGTTTTTTGCGTTCGGTAATCGTCAAATTAATGTTGAGGTGACTTACACAGCATAAGTCAGCCATCCACAACCGAGCGATTACCGATGTTGCAAGGGCTCTTGCAGAATTACGACCGCAATATATCTATTTTGCCACAAACTGAAGATGAGAGAGAATGCAGGTGAGTTTTATTCATGTTCAGTTAATTTATAATTTGTCATCGTGACAAAATGTCTATGTACATTTAACGCAAAAGTTTTTGTAAATAAATATATATATATTAGTTTTTATCTGGTGAATCACTTGAAAAACAAAAAATATTAATTCATAACATATTCGTAAAAGATTAAATATGCAAAAGGCACTCTCTTAATTGTTGGCATTTCCTAATTTCATATTGCTTGAAGAGCATGTAGAAAAATTTACATTGCATACACATGGAAAAGACGCATAAAATATATAAGCACAGAGAATATTACTCAGTAAGAAAGTCATACATGCAATAAAAATTGGCTAGCTAGCATTCATAGAAGGTCAAGTATATTCTTGCTCCAGCTGTTATCAGATTGAACAATTATGCGTTAGAGTAATGAGTTTTGTAACGCGATGTTAAATGGGCTTTTATTACTGCATGGGCAAACCAGGGCTTTCAGCCCGAAAACTAATAGAATGTGTATTAACTTAAAAAGCAAATTTACATATTTTAAAAATGAATTCATTGCTTTTTAAAATGAAACAAGTCAAATATTTTGAATTACCAGTAAAATAATCTCTGCTTCCTAAATTTTGATGCATATTTTTGTTATTTGATCATTAAATTTTGTTACCATTATTAATAGAAGGGGAAAAAGCATGACAGAATGCTTGCATTTTGGCGGATTGGAAGCGTTGCTGGCTTGTACATTTATCACATAAATGGTGATTTCATGTTAGTATGCAATAAAATATTTTTAATTCCTAATAATAACAATATGGCACAAAAATTTGCTGATAGATTTTTACACCAGTTATCATAAGTCATTATGATAAACTTATACTGGTAAGATTAGTTTCTGATTAATTGTCACATACAGGATTTGGAAAATTCACCATGCGATTATTTGCGTTTGTTTTCTCGTGCTCGTCACATCAGTTCCTGATGTAGTTTACAAATGGCTATCCCTATTGCATCGAAATACTGTAATGTTTATGTAACAAGAAAGATAGTTGTATGTAGTTCTTACTGTTTGTGTTATCAAGTTTAGTCACATCTTTATGCATTACTTCTCAGATCAGACTTTTGTCTTATTTTTTTATGTCAGAGAAATCATTTTTGTATGTAATATGATTATACATCTAACTACAATCTCCAGATACGAAGATGATAGAAAATATAATAAAATACACATTAAAATGTATAGGGAATGAATGCTCAACTGGTGGGCCAAAAATGACATTTTGTGTCCCACAAGGTGAAATTAGAATTTCAAAAATTATTTTTAAAAGTGTATCCCTTTGGTACTAGTCAAAATTTTTAAGTGTTATTTATGTAAATCTATATGCATTTCGCAGGTATAATGCAGCTCACGCACGAGCAGGAAATGTCGTAGAGAGACAATATATGGTGTATGGAAAAAGATTTTCTTGCATTGACACACCATTTCGATGTTCGCTGGAGACTGCACAAACAGTTATTGTTGCGACAGCTGTGCTTTCACACAACCTTGCTCTCAGTTTAGGTGATTATGAGGATGAGGATTTCCTTCCACTGCAAGATGACACTATGATAAACCATAGCCAAGAACATGGTGGAATAGCCAAGAGGAATGCAATTGTTGCAAATTTTTTTTAATTGATTTATTTATGAGGAAATGTTTTTGTAAAAAATAATTTTGTTGAGTGAAAACATTTTTTAAATAAATACATACTCTTCCGAAACTGTTCCAAAAGATCTCAAATGAGTGAATTAAATTACAGATACAGCATTATGTTTATTAGGTTTGCATTTACAAAATTACATCAATTTTCTTTTCTAAATCTAATTTGATTTTTAAAACCTTCATCTTTAAAAAGTGTTCTTTTTTTTACATATGTCATAATGGTAGCTCTATGCTCTTCTTCCCTAAATTGTGCACAATTTGTTCATAATCCCTTTGCATATTAACTTTTCTTGCATTGGCTGCTTCTGCAAGTGCTTCTGCTGTTTTAACAGAAGCATTTGGCTTGCGTTTTGTTTTTCTGATTTTTGGTGCTTTTGTAAGCGGGGTGGAGCATAGTTTCCCTGGTTTTCTGTGGAATTTCTGGAACTTGCTCCATTGCCCAGTTTCCTACAAACAAAATACAAATATTGATTAAGTCTGTCTTAGTTTAAAAACAGAAAAAATCAACAAAAGAATCAAAATTTATACACAATTTCAGTTTCACTTCCTGTAAATATGTTGCTTTATGTAGAGTATGATTTAATGTTTACAATTCATTTTGATACATTACAAAATTACTACTCAAATCAAATTATGTACACATTTAAAATAAGCTCTGTCTATATTTATATATTGAATGCTAGTGTATGTTATTTGTTACTTCATATTCCCAAAAATGCGTAATAATGGCTTTCCATTTACAGTAGTACTAAAAAGGTGATGTGCTATTTGCTGATATATATTGGTACTTACATCAAGGGGATGGTCATCAGAAGTAAAAATATTTTCATCCACTTGTACTTCTATAGATTCACCACCTAGTATGTGTTTTACTATAAGTACTACAACTAATAAATATGATGTTATATAGTCATTCATTCATAGCATAATAGTTTTCCTTCCTTATGTAAGCTGGGTTTTATTTAACAAATTAAAGTTCTGAGAGTTAGGAAGTATATTTTTGCCACAAGCAACAACTGGGGTATATATTTACAAGATGAAGCATTTGTATATTGTGTGTGGAATTGGAACTCAGGCATAACAACATCTCAGAGATAGGCGGCACTTTTTTTTACCAGCGCTGCTCGGTTGGAGTAAAACTCTTTCTGAAGAATTGTAAATATTTTTGTACATGTAAAATTTGTTTTCTGTTCTATATTGTAAAATATTGATATTAAATGTGTGTGGCATATATATAATGTGTTTTGTGACAAATAAAATCAGATTAATACCTATAGTATAATTATTTTTGTTAGATGGAATTGGAAAAGATTCAGTAACATGTTCTGTTTTAGATAAATGTGACTTAATGGGGCCTAAAATTCGATTAACAAATTTATTCTTCACAAAAAAGCTGGATTTTCATTCTAAAAGATTTTATAGAAGTATAAATTGAGGGATAATTATTAGACGTTAGAAATTATTTAAATTAATGATTATATACATAATAAGCATTCTATTTAACCTACTACCCAAGGGTTTGCTGGGGAAAATTTTAAATAAAAAAAATAATTAGGATATATATATATTTGTATGCAATCAAAATATAAATTGAAATTTTAAAATAATACGAGTTTTGAATTCTCATTGTATAACATTTAACAACATTTCCTAATAGTATTACCAATTCTTTATTTGTACCATGCCCCACTTATTAATAATAAGAATCTTAGCCCTGAAATTATTGATAGCCACTTTTTCAGGCAGCATCACATCAAATTTGATTCCCAAAAATACTCAAGGCACAATGTAATAACAAATAATTCATAATGTCAAAGCTGAAAATAGTCATTCGATTTTTGTTAAGAGTATTTATTCACTTATTAATTTTTAATTGGTTATTTATTTAAATTTGTCAGCTGGGGAAGGTTACTCTGACTGTTATGTGATCAATATTTGCCCATCGATTCTTTTACTCAACATTTCATAATGTGATCATTTTGTGATTTGTATTAAAGAGTTCTTTTATATAATAAAACTTCCACAAATCAAAAGTGCAAAAAGCGAAAAGTCTATTTAGAATAAAATAGAAAATTTAAATTAAAGACTAAATAAAAAAATAATAAAAATCCATTTACACTTACCTGAGTTCCTGAAGATACAGCAGTCTCATACTCGTAATCGCAATCGAATCTGCATGGCAATGGTTCGATTAGTGTGCACCCATAGCAGCCAACCGTTCATCTAACGATGTACACAGTAAATTAGGGGTTCCTCCGCCAGTTTTAAATATTTCTATTTTGTCGGAGCTTCTTTATTTTTTTGAGACTCCTTTTTCATATTTTTAAATTTATTTTGAAGCTGCTGCCGACTTCGTTTACATAGGCTGGCTGCATTTGAAAATCCACTGTCAAACTATCCATGCTTCTTTTTCTTGGTATTTAAAAGAAAAGCTGCGTTGGTAATTTTGCAGTTTATTATGTATTTTATATTTTTCAGCAAGATTTAACAACAATTCCATTTCCTGAACTGAAAAGTTGATTTTCGACATAGCAAAACGAAAAGAAATACAAGTAAATAGAAAGAGAAATACAAGTCAAACAAAACAGCGTGTGAAAAACAACTGATCGAATGTTTCGCCAAGATACAGCATAAAATGTAAGCAATATGTCACGTGATTATCGGTGTCCAATCACAACGACTGTAACATCTTGCCACGCATAACTCACGGATTCGGTAATCGTCAGTTCGAGAATAAGAAAGGAGAATTGACTGGCGGGATTTATCGGCGACGAGGGTTCACCAATTCACTGAGTTATCTTTTCAATAACTCGCGATTGAAAGCCTACCGTGGTGACCCATATGTCTCAATTGCTTGGCCTCAAGGTTGGACGCATGAAAAAAATTTACATAACGCTCATAAACAACATTCTGTCGTGGTGAGCAATATTCTTCAAACTTTTTTGAAGAACTTCCGAAAAAATTTGCTTTTCGATTCTAACTTGGGGTATTGCATATTTCCAGGTCGCTACTTTTGCCCAATAAGTTCAACAGAGTTGCTATTTTTGCACTTTTATCTGTTCGATCGTCTTTGTCTGTTGCCCGTATGGAAGGTAAATTCTCAAGTTTCAAGCGTCTCCATTTTCGCCACTGTTTCGCATTTCCCACATGAAAGGTACCGGTGGAGCAGGGGTCCGGAAGGCTTCCATAGCGCACGTGGATATCTTTCAATCCGACATAATCAGCTAAGAGCTCCTGGCCACCATGTTGTTATGTTTGTTGTTTCAGAATGTTCTTCCAAATTTTATTTGCATCAGAAGCTTCAGGTTCAATTATTTTATTAAGCATGAGATGACAACGTTATCTCACAGCAGCAACAACACAAGACAATGATATATAGTTTACAATACACGGATTAATACAAATTACACATTCACAGTTACAGGTTATCATGACATCCCCCTTTAAGTTATTAATCACATAACATATAGTCATTGAAAGTAAGATGTGGTGGTTTACTAGCTTACAGTTTACTTCAGCTTCTTTGTACATTACAATCTGACTCTTTACAGTTCTGTATATTTTGAGGGATTTACAATTACTTCTGAATCAGAGATTGAGAATTACTTGTAAATAAATTAGGATCTGTTTCATATTAAGGGGTGTGTTTTGATTTTCTTTACTTCATGTTTCTATTACGTCTTAAAATATTGCCAGACTGATTTTTAACAAAATATGTCCTAGGATGTAATTTATGAAACATGAAACTATTTTTAGCCGGTTCCACACAAGTTTTGTTTTTAATTTAGTATTCTGACATTATCTTTCTGGCTCAAGTTCAGGTAGCCAGATGAGCAGTTTTATCATAATGTATCTTTGTGAACATTTTGCCTTTTTTGTGCTTTTTCTCGGAATGTTATTAAATAATTCAGCCTTTAACAATTTATTCGAGATTTGTTGTTTGTTTTGAATCTACGATTAAACATCATTTGGAAGGCTGGAGATATAGGTCAAGACCTGATATTGGGGGTGTTTCTATACTCATTCAAGCCTACTAAATAATCTCGTCTATCTTCCTTGCCTTTTTTTCATAATGCTTTAGAAATTTACTGCTTTTCAACCATTCCATTACTTGGGGTAATGGGGACTAATGAATGCATAATTAAAGTCCGATCATTTTTGCAAACTTTTTTATAAATATAACTATTAAATGGTATATTATCTGATACTACAATATTTAGACACAAATCTAGAAAATTGTTTTTTAAAAGTTCAATTATTACTTCATCTGCATTCTTATTTACAAGGTCCAGCTATTTCAATCATTTTGAATAATAGTCTATTTCAAGCTTCGAATAACTTATTACCCCAAAGAATCAACATATCTATACTATCTTTTCAAAGAGTCTATAGAGACTGTATATGGCTCTTTACTATATAAGATTTTTAAAATTTTCACATATTACACATTGTGATACTAATGTTTCTATGTCAAGAGTTCATCCTAGCCGATACATTATTTTACCTCAGCTCACTCTTGCATTCTCTATCCCAAAGGTGAGCCTCACATGGGTGGATTGTAGCATATCTTTGCTAGTATAAGGTACAATTAGTTTTTTCATTAACTAAATAACAACCCTTCGAATCTAATTGTTTAATTTTATAATATGTTTTACACTATTGTCTACATTTTCATTAAGATTTAGGTAACCCTCTTGCTCTATTTAACCAACCTATTTGTAATTCTGGATCTAATTCAGTTTGCTTTTAAATTGTACACGTCTCTTTTCACTCCTTGGGTAAATGTTTTGAAATAGTATTATAATATTTAGCATTTTCAGGGATCACATCCTTTACAGTTTCACTAACAGGAGGTGTGTGTAAACCGTGATAAGTATCAGCGAGAAACATTTGATTACCTGTGGTACATAATTTATTTCAAAATCATACTAATAATTTTAAAATCATTCTTTGCATTCTAGAAGATATTTTTATGCGCCAGGAACACTTAGCAATTACTTAGCATTGCATAAGGCTTGTCATGGTCACTCTATACAATAACTTTAAAATCCATATATACAAAATTATGAATTCAAATGAGAAAAAGCAAGTACTTGGCTCATTCTTTACCTCAATCTGTGCATAATTTTTCTCACTGTTTGTTAAACTGCGTGAAAGAGACTTAAAATGATACCAGTTGACCTTTTGGATTAAACGGGATCCTAGCCATCTTTTGAGCTATCATTGTATTACTATTTCATGTTATTTTTCAAAAACTTTTTAAGTGGGCTTTTAGCTAACAATTCTTTAATGTTTACAAGAACAATTCTTGTTCTTTTTCCACAATTCTACATTTTCATGAATAGTTTCTCTTAATGGAGCAGTAACTTTAGATATACATTGGGTATATATTTTGAAAGAAAATTCATCATGCTTAACAATCTCCTAACTTCCAGTTTTTTGATTTTGGTGTTGGCATCTCAACTTAATTAACTTTATGTGATTTCTGGATGGGTTTTTATACCGATTTAGATATAATTTGACACATATTTTACCTCAGACACCTATATTTGTAGTTTATCTGGATTAAAACTTTATATTTAACAATTTGGCTCTTTTAAGAACTCTAGACATAATTTATGCGTGGCAATTAAATGCATCCTGCAACAATAATGTCATCAAATGATATCTACTCCCTCAATATCATAAAAGCTTTTGATTTTCCTTCTGAAATACTTCCAGATTTTAGAAACTATACCATATGGCGTTTTAGTTGTTGATTGCAGCCTTCAAAGGTGTATTAAATGTACAAATTTCCAGAGCTAACTTCATCCTAAAGGTACGTACGAAACCATCTTTCAAATCTACACAGCTGAAAATATTTTTCTCTAATCTACTAATGATATCATCTGTACAAGGAATTTGATAATGTTGTTCTCTTTTTAATTACTTTGTTAAGATCTCTAGGGTCTAAACATAATCTTAAATTTCCATTGGGTTTTCTACAATGACTACTAAACTTTGCACCCAATCAGTTGAAACTATTAGCAGGCACCATTCCTTCTTTTTTTCTAATCTATCTAAGAATTACTTTTTAATTTTGGCTGCAAAGCCAGAGGGCGACACATCGCCGGGTGGGTGAATTACTGGTGCATTAACTTTTAAAGTAATGTGATATGGTTCATTGGAAATTCCCCTATAAGCAGTAAATACATCTTTATATTTCTTAATTAATAACTCATTTTTACTTATACACATTCAATAGCATCAATTCTTTTCAATAAGTTTTAGTTCCTTACAACCCTCTTAACCCTAATATTGGTTTTGGATTTTACATTTACTACAGAAGGGCAGAACAGTACTTTGGGACTTTATCAAGGTGGGTGACTAGTATAAAGGGAACCATTTTGAAGCTTTGAGGTAGGGTACCTTATGTAGTTAGAGATATATTAGTTTTGCTAATTTTGGATTAACTTTAAACATACTCAAAACATACAGTGGCAAAATATTTACTTCAGCTCCAGTATCCAGTTTGAAATTTACATCAAAAAACACTTATTATTTACATCTAATGAAACATTTTTATACCAAGTAGTTTCACTTACCATTTCTACATTCTTAAAATTAGAGTCTGTAATATTTTTCATTGCACATTTAGTTTCATTTTCATTCACAGAATCAATATAAACCAGTTCATTTTCAGGAACGTTCATTTCATGAATGTTCTTTGTATTCTGGAAACATTTAGCAGCAAAATGGTTTTTCTTCTTGCACTTGGCACAAATTTTCCCGAACGCTGGACACTCTCGAGGCTTGTGTTTTCGTCCACACTTTTTGCAGTTGTACTGGGTTTTAGGCTTGCTCTGATTTTCCTTCACGAAGTTTATTATGGCTGTATCGTGCTTCATATTTCGGATTTGTTCCCGGCTCGCTTCAGCTGCCCGGACGATTTCAATCGCTTTTTCAACACTTAGGTTATTTTCTCGCAGAAGTCGTTCTTGTAACCCACTGTCTTTAAATCCCAAGACGATGCGGTCTGGAATCAATCCGTCTTCTTGCTCTGCAAACTCGCACGTGGATGCTAAAGTCATTAGCTGAGTGACATATGTCTCAATTGCTTGGCCCTCCAGTTGGACACATGAAAAAAATTTATAACGCTCATAAACAACATTCTGTCGTGGTGAGCAATATTCTTCAAAATTTTGAAGAACTTCCGAAAAATTTGCTTTCGATTCTAACTTGAAGGTATTGTATATTTCAAGTCCTTCACTGCCCAATAAGTTCAACAGGATTGCTATTTTTACTTTATCTGTTCGATCGTCTTTTTCTGTTGCCAGCAGATAATTCTCCAGTTCTTGTCTCCATTTTCGCCATTTTTCTTTCACATTTCCCAGCGAAAATTGCAGTGGAGCAGGGGTCGGAAGGCTTCCATAGCGCACGTGGATATCTTTTCAATCCGATATAATCGCTAAAACTCCTGACACCATGCTATGTTTGTTGGTTTCAGAATGTTCTTCAGAACATTTGCATCAGAAGCTTCGTTAAATTATTTTATTAAGCATGAGATGACAACGTCATCTCACAACAGCAACAACACAAGCAATGATATATAGTTACAATACACAGTTAACACAAGTACACATTCACAGTTACAGTTATCATGACAATGTCAAATGACAAGCACTGGGCAATCTTGAACGAGAATCTGTCCTGGGTTGCTAGGGTACTTAGAAAAACTGCGGTAGCTCATTTAGACTTTAGAGCAGGGCGGCTCTAGGCAGTGGCGTAGGGGGGGGCATGGCCCCGGGCGGCATACTAAAAGGGCCGGTGGCAAGCACCGCGATATTTAAATTAAAAAAATATTTCAAACTCCAAATAGCGCCCGCGCTGACACAAGCCAAGCGGAACCGCGTGGATGCGATAGGGTGGAGCGGGGTGAAGTAATACCAGCCAAAAGTCATGAAATTTTTACGACTTTGGTGTTTCGCACAATTGTATGCTTCAGGGGCGGCTCTAGGGCTGGATAAACCGGAGCCATGTCCGGGGCGGCATTTGGACCGAATTTGAAAAATACTTTTTTTTGCTACGAAAAAATTTGGATGAAATTATTTTCTAAAATATTAATTTACACTTAGGGAACTTGGTCCATATTTTGTATTGGACTGAATTGAAAAGTCGACCATTGGTAGTAAAATTTGCAACGATTATATCTCTTAAAAAATAAAAATTGTATTACGTGGCGATTTGACTTTGCAAGTGTATAGGCACCCGACCTCGGGATAAAAGTAAATATGCTTATCTTAACAAGATTTTCACTGCACTGATATAAATGGTGTTCCGTATTGTGTTTTTATCGCCTTTGGCAACGGAACTCTCCCCAAATTGGAAACCCTTGTAATCTCTCGTAGAGAGAGTAACAAAGTCATTACGCACTTTTGCTATAAAGCTATGAGAGATACATCCACATTCTTCTTTGATCCAGCCTAATACGCTCTCCAACATTTTGGTCCTTGATGAGCCGAAACTATTTTTGATGAGCAACTAGTTCACCCGCAGTTTCTTTGGTTTGTGGTTTTTGCCGTTAATCACACATTCAGGGTGGATCATGACATCTAGCGAAACAGAAATTACTATGTTAAACCGCAAACGCGGTAATATCAAATGTCAACTTACGAAAATGGCGAACGCTTTACAGAAACAAACTGACCTATCGATACCTGAACTTCAAGCCAAACTGGACATTGTGTTAAAATTACAGGAAAAATTCGAACTATTAAAGAACGACTATTACAAAATCACCAATGAAACGGAATACGCTGACGCCGAGCCAGTTCTGAATTCAATGGAGGATGATCTGCAAAATTTTGAAGTAAGTCTGAGTGAGTGAGTGAGTGATTTTTGATTTTATTGGCGCAAGAGCCGATTTCGGCTATACTGCGCCAAACATTTGTCTCAATTTCCATAAAAAATTTTTAAGAAAAGTTAAAAAATTTAAAATTTAAAAAGATATAATTTATATTTAACAAAATTCTTTAAAAAAGTCTTAAATTCATATTTTATTGTTACATTTTATTAAAAGGCAAAAGTTGGAAATACATTGTGGTGGGGTGTTATCCCCACCATGTCAAGCAAGATCTTAAAGAAAGGAATAAAGTAAAAATTAAATTGATACACGACATAAATGTAAAATTTTGTATTAAAATTCAATTTAGTATGTTACAAGATGTTTTAAAAGTTATTTTTTTTTAATTTCGACTTTTTCTGGTACGGATTGGGGTCAACGTGTGAGAGTATTCTATACGTTTCCAACCTTCAGTCTGCCACCATTCTTCCGAAAGTGTTTCTATTTCCCTTAAGGAATTATTTTTCTTTGGTGATTCTACCTCTTCTTGAACATCGTATATAAGCATGTCCTCGTCTGATGATTCCTGTAAAGGTGTGCTTTTTTTAGGTTTGTGAGGGGTCAATTGTATGTCTATTTTGGAGGTAATACTTCTTTTAGGACGTCTTTTCTTTCGACTTTATGAAGTTTGTTTTGCATCCTGGGATGTAGAGGGTATGGTATTGGATATAGAGGTTTCAGTTTCAACAGCAGGACAAGTTTCAGCTGGTAAGGGTGTAAACATTGATACATTGGATGAAGACAGTGCTTTATTAGATGAAGAAAATGCAGCAGATGTAGAAAAACTATTAGATGTGGTGGGAGTAGTGTCTATTAAAGGAACAGATAGTTGAAATTCTGATGACGATGTAACAGTGACAGAAGATGTGGATGGTAAGAGGTTTGCTTGAGTTATGTTTGATGATTTGGAAACTAGGAATTTTGGAAGACATTGTTGCCTTTCGAACAGGTATCAATGGTTGTAATAGCTTCAACGGCGGGCATACTATTTTTGTGATGGTTTTATCAGTTTGGGTTGTTATGGTTACAGTTGAAGGGGTTTGACAGCCTGTGCATAGTCTGGGATAACTGTGGAACTAAAATTTTCGTGCTTGTAAATAAGGTATATTTTTTATTGGTTTTGATTACGAATTTCTTTTTCAATTCTCCACTTGGGGCAGAGTTTTAAATCGGCGGAATGAGCTTGCGAGCAGTTAAAAATTTTAAGCTCTAGAATGCAATCTGTGGAAGCATGTCCAACAGATGCACATCTAGACAAGTTTGACCGCGGCAGGAATTTTTGGAGTGTCCGAACCTGGCCTTGAACGTGAAGAGGATTCGAATGTACGGCGACTTAACTAAGGTAGCCGCTTTATTGTTGTCAGTGTTTGGGGCTGTTCGTTAAAATTATATGTTTGTCGGAATTATTGATTATTTTTTTAAATTTGTTATTCTTCTGACCTGAATAACCCCCCTGACCAGAAAACCCATAAAGGATTTCCGCATCAGTAGTGGTCAACAGGTCAGGTTCAGAAATGACACCTCGATAAGAGTTAAGGGACTTGAAGAGTTGTGGAACTACAGAAACAGGACCATCTAGAAAGGATTTCGCAAGAAGAAAAGACTTTGTTTGTAGAGCGGAATTCGTTTCAATTAGTAGATCCCCGGAACTTTCGTTTTACTGATTTCGGTTCACCACCTTTTCCCGATGAGGGCTTTGTGAATAAACAAATGGCGATTTCTTTGACAAAATTTATTATTTGGAAGGAAATTAGTAGGAATCTCTTAAATTCGTTGATATATCATCGACGTTTTGAGTGGGTAAAACAAGGCTTTTACCCGGGCACAGCTGCATTGGATCCATAAGTATGCGTATACAAATTCGTCCTGGCTGTTTTACCCATCACGGAGTCCAACAATGGAGGCAGTGTGCCGGTCATCTGGCAAATACCAGGCACGGCGCTTACCCAGTGTACACCCAGAATATAGTGATACAGTCCAGGGTGAGGATCCAACGGGTAAACCCGACACCCCTTATCTGCAGCACTAACCCTACAGCAGTGTCTCATCGGGGTGAGTGAGTGAGTGAATGTAGGGTTTTATGGCGCAAGAGCCAATTTTGGCTATACTGCGCCACACGTTTGTTAAAATGTTAAAATAGTTATTAAAATACACATTAAATATATATACAAATATTTTTATATATGTGCATGCCTGCATGCACACACATAAAAATGAAAGTTAAAATAATTAAAAATAATTTGTTAAATTAAATATAAAAATCCAACTTTATTAATAAAAACAAATAAGTTTTGGTGTGGTTTTTCTCCCACCAAGTCACACAGGTAAAGTTAAATGAGATGAATTAAAAAAGGTGATACGATAATTATTAAAAACGGGACAATCTATTAAAATATGTTGAACTCAGTACGAGACCAAGCATGAAGGACAGTGAGGAGCATCTTTCCCCAACAACAAATGCCTGTGTGTAAAGCGTGTATGACCAATGCGAAGACGAGTCAATTTGACATCAGTTCTTCGCATTGGTATCACAGGCCATGCTTCTATGACAGGCTTCACAGAGTGCAGTTTGTTATTCAACTGCTGACTCCATGATTCCTGCCAGATCGTAAAAATATGATGCAGGATGACGCGCTTAATATCTGATAGTGGGACTTCTAGCGGCAGATGAGTCGTCGCCGACCGTGCCGCGCTGTCCGCTTGTTCGTTACCAATGATTCCCACGTGGCTCGGTAGCCAGCAAAATACTATATCAAAACCCTTGCTGTATAGTCGACTCGTAATGTCGAGTACATTACAAACCAATGGATGATTCCGATCATTATAATTTTCAAGCGCTTTCTATACACTCACGCTGTCAGTATACATGCAATACTTACGGGGCATATTGGAGTCGATTAATTGAAGTGCACGGTAAATGGCGACAGCTTCTGCAGTGAAAACGCCGCAAGAAGCGTCTAGCCGATAACCGAGCATATTATCTTCAATTACGACTCCACAGCCAACGTAACCTGCACGTTTCGAACCATCTGTGTAGATGGCCGAAAATTCCCTATACTGACTGCGGTGGTAGGCGAAGACGCATTGAAAGACGACAGGAGCTACGGTGGATTTACTGTAATTGGCAAAAGGGTTGATATAATGGAACCGTGGTATATTCCAAGGTTGGAATAGAAAAAGGTTCTTTTGCTGGATATCCACATTGGGTAGGTCGAGTTCGGTTATAACTTGTTTCATCCTATCCATAAACGGCCAGATGTTAGACGGCCGGGCATCATAAAGTCTCTTCATGGTGGTAGTGAGTCTCATACATTTCAGAGGATGTGAAGGAACGGACAAGATCTTAAAATATTGAGCAAGAGACAGCTTCCTCTGTCGAAGACCCAGAGGAAGCTGGTTACAATTAACATTCTTTTGGGACTTTTGAAGTTTGTTTTGCATCCTGGGATGTAGAAGGTATGGTATTGGATACAGAGGTTTTAGTTTCAACAGCAGGACATGTTTCAGCTAGTAAGGGTGTAAACATTGATACATTGGTTGAAGACAGTGCTTTATTAGATGAAGGAAACGTAGTAGATGTAGATAAATTATTAGATGTGGTGGGAGTAGTATCTAGTAAAGGAATAGATGGTTGAGATTCTGATGACGAAATGACAAAGGAGGTGGTTGGTAAGAGTTGTGCCTGAGTTGATGTAGACGGTTTAGTAACTGCAGGAAATGAGGAAGATACAGTTGGTTTCGGAACAGATCTTAGTGGTTGTAGTAATTTTAAAGGTGGCCATACTATTTTCGTAATATTTTCATCTGTTTGTGTTGTACTGGTAGTATTTGAGGGTTTGGCAACTTGGGCGTAAGTTTGGGATAACTGTAGGGCTATTAGTTTTCGAGCTTCTGCGTATGATATATTTCTATTGGTTTTAATGGCTTGGATTTCTTTTTCAACTTTTCATTTAGAGCACAGTTTTGAGTCGGAGGAATGAGATTGTGAGCAATTTACGCATTTCTGCTCCAGATTGCATTCTGTGGAAGAATGTCCCGCAGAAGCACATCTAGAACAAGTCAGTTGTCCGCGGCAAGAAGTTCGTGAAAGCCCGAACCTCTGACACTTAAAGCAGCGTAGATGATTCGGAATGTATGGGCGTATTTTGCAGTTTAAGTATCCGGCTTTGATTGTTGTGGGCAGTTTAGAGGACTATTGAAGGTTAGGATAATATGTTTAGTATGAACTAGTATAGAGTCTTTTTAATTGTAATTCTTCGGACATGTGAAACACCTTGGTCAGAGAGTCCTTCCAAAATTTCCGCTTCCGACGCACACAAAAGATCTGGTTCAGATGTGACACTTCTACAGGAATTCAGTGATCTATGAGGAGTTACAATTAATGAACAGTCTAAAAATGTTTTGGCGGATAAGAATGATTTCGTTTGTAGAGCGGATACAGTTTCTATTAGTAAGTCTCCGGATCGTAACTTCTTAACTGATTTCGGATCTCTACCTATTCCTACAGAGACTTCCGGGACATTTTTTGATTTGGTAGCGACAATATTGAAAACCATGAGTTAGTGGCAATGGTATCTATGTTGATGTTGGGTAAAACAAGGCCTTTACCCGGGCACGAAATTTCAGGATCCATGAAGAGAGAGATGGTCTTCATCCTGGAGTGCCTCCACCCACCACGGAGTCCAACAAGGGAAGCAGTGTGCCGGTCATCTGGCAAATACCAGGCACGGCGCTTACCTAGAGTACACCCAGAATATAGTGACACAGCATTAGGGTGAGATCCAATGGGTAAACCCACCACCCCTTATCTGCAGAACTAACCCTACAGCAATGTCTCTTCGGGGACACCGAAGAGAGGTATCACCAGCCGATTGACAGGAGCGGGCTCACTCCTGCCTCCCGTCTACAGCGAAGCGTGGGCCAAAGGTATTCCCAGGACACCATTTTCCTCCTTACTGGACGCCGCACACGGCAAACATGCGGGTTGAAGAATCAACGTTGTGAGTCGAAAACAAAAAGCAACAAATCAAAACAGCTAAAGAAATTTAAGATCAAACCCAACATAAACAAAATATTTAAAGAAATTGAAAAGAAAGAAAATTAACGCAATGTAAAATGTAAAACAGTGTTCTTAATAATTAATTTCCAATAAGGAAAAAATTAATTGTATTCATGTAAAACTTTAAAATTTTTGTCTGTGGTCTAGACGGGAAAGGAAGAAAAGATGAAATGAAATGACAAGAAAGAGGGTGGAAAATAGAGTGAGTGAGTGAATTTGGGGTTTTATGGCGCAAGAGCCAATTTTGGCTATACTGCGCCAAACATATGTTTAAATATTAAAAGGTTTATAAATTTCTGTTAAAATTTAAAATCTTAAAAAGTTTTAAAATTCACTTTCAATATATTTGTAATTAGATTTGGGAGAATTTCCCCCCAAGTATGACTAGTATTCAGAAAAAACTATTTTCTGTTTTGTAGGGTAAAGTAAAATTCCTTTTAAATAAGTCTTTCCATTTTTATCACATAATTTGGGTCAGGTTCATTCATCCTCCACATCGTATATTATCATTCCCTCCTCCGTTGTGTATTCTTCAGAAGCTGGTTTTTGCGGTTTGGGAGTCATTTTTATGTCTACTATTGTTTTAAGTATTTTTTTTTTTTTCTTATCAGAATTTTTCTTTTTTTCGAATTCAAATTCTCTATTGTTGTAGGCCAGTAGGGGTTGAGTATTGGAGTTGGATGGAGGGCGGACATGGATGATGAAGTTTAATAGGGTGACATTTGTTTGTGGTGGAGTACATTAGGTACGGAACAGTGGTTTAGATTCTGATGATGTAACAGCAGCAGGAGATGCGAATGGCAGATTGTGCTTGAGTTGTTGTAGATGATTTGGTAACTGTAGGAATTTTGAAGGCATTGTTTGAACAGATGTTAAAGGTTGTAGTAGTTTTAAAGGTGGACATACTATTTTTGTAATATTTTCATCGGTTTGGGTTGTTGTGTTACTGTTGAGGGTTTAGCGGCTTGTGCGTATGTTTGAGATATTTGGGACTAATTTTCGGGCTTCGGATACAGATATTTTTTTGGTTTTGATTATTTGAACTTTTTCAGTTTTTCCCTTTAGGACACAGTTTTGAGTCGAAGAATGAGATTGTGAACAATTGAGATTTGCTCAGACGCAGTCTGGAAGAATGACCAACAGATGCACATCTAGAGCACGTCAGTTGCCCACGACAGGAAGTTAAAATGACCAAACCCTCTGGTTTTGGAAACAGCGCAGAGGGTTGGTATGTGGGGACGGATTTCCAATTCAAGAAACCCGGGTTTTTTTATTGTTTTTTTGGGTTTTGGGTTATTAAATGAAAATTAAATGTTTGGGGGAATTTGGGAGTCTTTTTTTTGATTCTCCTCCCTGAGTTACCCCCCGATCTGAAAATCCCCGGATTTCTGTTTCGGGAGGCCCAAGCGGGTTCAAAAAAATACACCCTGGAAGAGTTAGAGTTTTGTGCGGAGTTAACCCTTAATGACGTTTTTAAAAAGGTTTTAAGGAGGAACGATTTTGTTTGGGACAGGGGAAATTTCGTTTCAATAAGTAGACCCCCGGGAACGAAAAAGAAACGATTTGGGTTCACCACCTATTCCGATTAAGGTTTTTGGATAGCAATGGTGAATTTTTGACATTTCATTTTTGGGTGAGAAACAAGTAAAAATCTGGTATATTGTGAAATTTTTCACGGGGGGGTAAAGGGGCCCTTTACCCGGGGAAAACCGATCCAAAATAACGCGTATCCCCTTGTCCGGCGTCCCTCCACCCACCAGGGGAGTCCAACAAGGGGGAGGCAGTGTGCCGGTCAATGGCCCAAAACCAGGCACGGCGCACCTGAGACCCCCAGAATAAAAAGGATACAGTCCAGGGTAAATCCAACGGGTAAACCCGACCCCCCTATCTGCACCCACAACCCTGCGTGTTTTTCGGGGCCCCCGAAGAGAAAATTCCAGCCGATTGACAGGAGGGGGCCCTACCCCCCACCCGTCTACAGTGAAGCGGGCCGGGGAAGCAGAGGACCCGGGGATAACCTCCTCGGAGAAGGGGGAAAGGAACGCAAAGGGGTCCCAGAACACCATTTTCCCCCACGGGGCGCCCCACACGGAAACATGCGGGTTGAAAACAACGGTGTTTAAACGAAAATAAATAAAACAAATAATCAAAAATTTAAAGAAATATAAGAAAAGGAACAAACTAACACAATACAAAATGTAAAAACCCTAATATTTAGTATTAAAAAAAGTTTTTCAAAGAAAAAAAAAATTTTGAAAAAGTTCAGTAAGATTGGTCTGTGGTCAGACGGGAAAGGAAAAAAGGGGAAAATTTTAACGGCAAGAAGGAGGGGCCCAAAATAGAGAAAGATCACTAGGTACCCCGGGGCGGAAAGCCCATGTTTTCCAAAGCAGTAAACCCCTTAGGGAGAAAAAAAACTAGGGGGCCTCGGGGGGAAACCCGAACTCACCTAAAAGGGGCCCCTGAGGGGGGTGGTGAGAAGGGTCTCTTGGGGCCCCGGGTTTGAAAGCCCGTGTTTTCCAAAGACAGTAAACCCCTTGGGAAAAAGGAAAAAATCATAGGGTCCCGATTGAAACCGTACTACCAAAGAAGGTGAGCCCCTAAAGTCATTCCCCGGCCGTGATGGAAACGTCAGAGTAGTTTTACGTACGCAAGGGGGGAACTACAGGGGACTTCTTTTAAAAAATTTATTTTGCCAATTAAAGACAATCTTAGTCTTTGTAAAGCAACACGATTTCAGTGCTAATTTTATTTTTTTGTATTTTCACGTAAATTTAACTTTTAATTAATTTTAACTTTTTGGGGTCTTTTTTACCTTTTTTTTTTTATTGTATAATGCTAACTTTTAATTTAAAATTTTAAATGTCATATTGCAACGCCGCGCGGGGTGTCGTATTGGTTTTTTTTCGCCTTGGCGACGGAGCCCTTTCCCAAAATTTGGAATTTGTAATTCTGTAGAGAGAGTAACAAAGGCAAGTTTCGCAAAAAACCCGAGACATACATCCGATTCTTTTCAGATCCAGCCCAATACGCACCCAAAAAGGGGGGTCTCGGGGAAATTTAGATTTCAAAATTTTTTATTTCGGGGAAAGGCACGGGGGTTGATTAATACAAAAGGTATTTTTTCGACTAGGGATTTCAACCCGGCTAAAATTTTAGCCGTCCTACTGAGGTTTTGGGTCGCTTTTCCCAACTTTCCCAGATAGAGGAATTTGCATTCCCCCAGCAGTGGGGTAAGCTTGTAATAAGAGAAAAGTAACATCCACGAAGAGTCGAACTTTTTCAGCTTCTCGTGGGTAAGAGTAAAGGCTCATTCACACCAAGGCGTTCAAACGTCGCGATCACAGTAGAAGGAGAGATGTTTTCGTTGTTCGATTCACACCAAAGCTTTTTCATACGCGCGCGGTGGATTTCTGCTCATTAGATGATGTTGTAGTTGAAAATCGCTCTAAGTAGTTGATTTTGACTTTTAAATATGAATCAAGCAAGAAAAAAATGAATTTTTTGCAACTTTGTTAGCATTAAAAAGGGAGGAAAAAGAACGGTAGTGTGCTCAAACGTATTCCTTAAATTTAAAAAAACGCGATTTTAACTAACATTTAGGCTAATAGATGAGATGCGTGTGTCAGGTACAGAAAGATATTTTAATTTTTTTCGAATGTCGCTGCAATTTTACGATAATTTACTACTAATATTTGGGTCAATTATTTCTAAAAGGGATATTATAGAGACAATATTCAACCAAAAGGAGATAGATTGGCTTTAACTCTAAGGTTTATACAAATTTATTCAAATGTGAATTAATTAGTTTAGAAATTTTTGATGCTCTTACAAGTGTTTATTTACACAATATTTAAATAGAATATTTCATGTTTAAAGCGACTTCTTACTTTCTGTGTTGGTGAAAACATTGAATTTTTGTCATGTAACAAAGTTTCAAACAAGAACATTCATTATTTTATGGAAGCTATGAAATTAAAAACGCAAATTAGGTTAATTTTTCTTAACATGCATCATTACACTACTAATGATGTGTAGTGTACTTTCGTAATACCGGATGATCCTTATTCATAATATCGGATCATCCTTATTCATAATATCGGATCATCCTTACTCATAATAACGGATCACCCTTACTCATAGTAACGGATTCTTGATCCTTACGTCTTATATTGGCTGTTAAAACCTACTACTGAATTTCATTGGTCAGAAGAAATGTCTTCTAGCATTTCTTCTGTCTTCCCAGAATTCCACTCTGACGAAGGGAATATATATACTCGAACTTAATTATTTGTTATGTTGAAATAAAGTTTATTTTTGTAAAATCACACTGCAATTTTACTTGGCCACACAACACACTAAAAATGGTGACCCGTTCTTTGAATATAAAATTTAAAAAATTTTCATTAAAATTTTTTTTTCAACGTTGCTTGTGCCATCCGTAAATATGAAGGATATTTCAGCAGTTAAAATTCCAACTTTTGTTTCATCAGATCCTGCGCTATGGTTCGTGATGCTTGAATCAACCTTCGAATTGGCAGTTCCCAAGCCGATAACCGACGAACGCACCAAATATAATTATTGCGTATTTCATTTGTCTCCCGATGCGGCAATGGCAGTTCGAGATGTAATTCTTTCACCTGAGAGCACAAATCCATATTCAAAATTAAAATATGAAGTCATTGCCCGATGCGGTGGCAAAAGCCGGGAAAATTCGCCGATTTTTTAGCCGGGGGCAGCTGGGGAAAAAAGCCATCGGAATTTTTCGAGTGATGAAACGGCAATCAGAATCGCAAAACTAAAGGATTAACTTTTTTTGGAATTTTTTTTACAGCAGTTACCCCCTAATGTACAATCCATCCTTGCAAGTACTCACCCCCCAAAAAAGCCAGAGGTGCTGATAGTATTTTGGGAACACTGTACAGGTAAGTGCTGTAAAAATTTTCCCAGGGCCGATTCTGATGATAGTAGAGAATCAAAACCCCCAAAAGTTAAAACTTTACGACGGGAAGTGAAAGAATTTCGACGATCGAAAAGTTTTTCGAAAATCTTTAATTCTCGCAATGGGGAAGAGTCCTAAGCCAACAGCATCAAATTTATGTTGGTATCAAAAAATAAATTTCCCCAAAATCAAAAAAATTATTCACCCCTGTTCTTTCCGGAAAAAACAAACGGGCAGGATGGGCCGCGTATCCCTTTGCCTTCGACTTCCTGTCCCTTTCTTCGCGATCTAAATCCCATTTGTTTTCTAGTTGATCCGGAAGGTTGTCAACCCTTTCCCCCAAAAATAAAACTCAAAACAATCAAAACTTTTATTTTAAATGGAACCCATTCAATGGCAGGCGTAAATTTAAAGTCATTAAATTTAGGTTTAAGACGGGGAAATTTTTTCTTTTCCCTTTTTTTTGAATCGTCTAATCTATTATTTTGGTGCAGATTTCTTGCATTATTTTTAAAATAAAACCTGATTTAAAAATCTGTTTTTTTGATATTCTACAAAATTAAATTGTATTTATTTTAGAAATTTAAAATTTTTCTCAATTAAAACTCATGTTAGTAATGATTTTTCTAAATTGTTGAATGATTTTCCCAAAAATTTAAAAAACCACCTTGTGCAAAAACCAAAAAGTTAAGCAAAATGTATTACTATATTGTATTTTGGACCACCTGTTTGTTAAACCCCTCCTGGCTCCCGACAGGTTAAAAAAATTCAAAATGGAATTTCAGCACATTTGGATTTAGGGCCCCGCGCCCATCTAGTAGTAATTATTCTTCCCTATTTCCCAAAAGGTTCCCAAAAAAAAGCAATGATTGGGATTTTAACATTTAAAATTTAAACAAAAAAAAGATAAAATCCGATTCCTAGCATTCATTTCAAAGTGTCTACTGGGCAAAAATATTTTTTCCCAAGATTTTTTAAAACGTTTACCAAATTGGCTTCCCAAGCATACATAAAACTTATTTGCTCCATTTGGTCTCTTCAAAGCAGTTTGGTTTGTAATGCGGGGCACTTTTCAAAGATTTATCGTGAATTACTCGTGGGTTTTAAAGGTGTTTATCTTTTATTGTGATATTTATTGATCTCAAAATTTCAAGAAAAACTACTAATCTCCCTCAGTTTTTGAAAGACTTGTTTTTTGGCTTAAACGATTAAGAGGTTAAACCAAAATTTCTGGAAAATCGATTTTTTTTTTTTATTTTATTTTTAAACAAACCTTCGTGAGTGTTTTAAAAAAACCCCATGCAGATATTCCCAAGAACGGAACATTTAAAAAAATAAAAATAGCAGAAAAAGGGGATTTAAAATTTTTTTTACATTTTTGGGTCCAGGGGCGCTGTTGCCTGGTGACAGCAGCGTTTTCGTTCAAATTTTTTTTTTAATTATTATCAAATGCTTGAATCTAACCCCAAAATTTTTTGGGATTGTTCTGAATACTAACTCAACTTCTCATCTTTTCAAAACTCTTGCTTTGGATGTTTTGAAAACTTTTTCCAAGTAATTTAAAAGGGGGGGGTTGCTTATGTGGCAAGCTAATATCGTTTTTCAAAATTTATTTTTGGGTTTGAAAGTTCACTCTGTTTACTTGCTCAGAAAGCAGTAAATTTAATTATTTAATTATTTCTTATTTTTAATTTCATATTCTTACAAGGACTCGGTAAGCAGAATTTTGTTTTTTCTTTTACTTTAACAACTAGACTCAAGGTGAGTCTGGCAGGAATTGAGGTGTCCAATGTCAAAAGGCACTTAACTATACAGATGGCAAATAAGATGGATACCGGGAATGGGAATATGAAATACCTTCGCTCTCCTACGTTTGAAAAGGAACTCTTATTACGAGCCGGGCAAAGGAAAATAACAGAAATAAATATATTTTTAGAGAATAAACAAAAGCCGTCAGCCATTCCCAAAACTAACCCACAACTGCTATACACGGAAATAAAAAGCAAAATTCCCAGATTCGATAAAATTTCTAACATGTCATTTACTAGAAATGGAAAACTACGATTTGCTACTTCCGATCCAATTTGTGCAGTACAAATCTTATATTTAGAGCAAATATTGAATGTTTCGGTAAATACAAGTGTCATATGGGAGGGTATTACAACTCGCTTCTTACTATATGAAATTCCAACTAACGTATCCTTGGAAGAATTGTCAGCGGAATTACAAAGTAGTAATAATTTTGAAATTGTAGAAATACGCAGATTTATAAAATCAGGGACAAATCCTGTAGTATCTCCTGTTCTGATTACTATTCTTGGAAAGGTTTTGCCAGAAAATGTGAAACTTTGGTTAATCAATCATAAAATTCAAATTTTCATCGACAGACCTAGACAATGTTCTAACTGTTTCAGTTTTTTGCATCCATCCCGATCTTGTCAAAGTCCAGCATATGTTATTTTGGTTCTTCCTATAAAGGAACTACGTTCGACCTACACTAACTGTAAGGGCAACACCCGGAAACTCCTCTTTGTCTCTTGTTCATAAAAAAAAACAAATTTTAGAATTAAAAAAGTGTAGGCAATAACACAAAATAGGCGCGACGACGATTTCGTGAAACTACTTCCGAAAATTTTGCATTAATTCAAAAAAAAGCACACAAAAAAATATTAACATTCAGGAAATAAATGATATAAATTTGATAAAATGATGCTCTTTCCAAGCAGTTTTAAAAAAACCCGGTATTCCAGGAAACGTTAAAAAAAATAAATAAACTGTACTTTCTCACGTATGAGCAAAATAGATTCGACGACGCGTTTCCCCGGAAAAAAATTTGCTTCTGAAAATTAAATTTTCCCATGGGTCCAGTTCAGGCGGTTCGGGAAAAGGGGAAAATTTAAATACTGATACCCCGGAAAAAAAAAATCTCTGTATATATTTCTCCTTTTCTGTACATATGTTTCTCTCCCAGTATTTTTAATAAAATTTATTTTTTTTTCTTTGTTCCTCAAAGGGGGAGAATTTTTTTGAAATTTCGATGAAATATTTTTTTATTCCTTTTCTAAATTTATGCATTTTTTTCAATGGAACTTAAACCTTAAAAACAAAACCATTTGGGTTTAACATCCCTCCCTTTTTGGGAAACAGATATCCCTTTAAATTTTTCCAAGAAACCTATTTATCAAATGAAGACAGATTTAATATATATTCCAGGGAAAAAAGATATTCAGAAATGAAAGACAAAATAAACCTGGAGGTGGTTTAATAATAGCCGTTCCTTTTCATTCCTTTTCATTTAACACAAAGAGAAGATCTGGAAGTACTTGTTGTTAAAATAAATATTAAAGACATTTCTTTTTATGTTATAAACATGTATGCACCACGTGGACTTAATATTACTATAATCAAATCCTTTCTCGAATCTTTAACAGATCCGTTCTTCATTTTTGGCGATTTTAACCTGCATCATCCGATGTGGGGATCAGATCACATTTCCCAGATACAGTAATATTTTGTTGATTGGTTAACTGAATCAAATTCAATACTTCTAAATACAACAGTTCCTACCTACAGAAATTCTGTGGGTAAATCCTCTTTAATCGATCTTACAATTTGTTCCTTAAATTTCTCTGGGCATACTAAGTGTTATGTGTCAGCTTGTTTCTTTGACAGTGATCATAGCCCAGTAATAACAGAGTTTTCTCTTCTAAAGCCGAGTAAAAGATTTTTAACAAAAATAAACTGGTAAATAGTGAAAGAAGAAGTGCAGATTATACTAAATAATTCAGAAGGAAATATAGATAATCTTACTGATAAAATTTCGAAAACTATTCATAGTAATAGTAAAGAACTTAAAATTTCTAACAAATCTTTCCCTCCATGGTGAAATGGTACTTGCCATAATTTTTAAAAATTAAAGAAAAAGTTCAGGAAAGAAGCTACACGAAGCATTTCTCCCCAATTATAGATCAAATACAAGCAATACGCTAGTAAACTCAGATTTCATATTAAAAATGCTAAAAGATTATACTGGGATAATATTTGTAACAACGTTTCTAATCCAAAAAATATTTTTTAATATCCTCCAAAAAGTTTCCACCTCAAATAATATAGATCCTAAGCATAATATTCTTCAAATAAATAATAGAATCATTACTCATCCTCAAATTCAAGCAAATATTTTTGTGGATTTTTTTGCATCTAAAAACGCTTATCATGAACCAATTCCTCTGGATTTTTTCCACAAAGCGGATAACATTCTTAATAAACCTTTTCATATTTCTGAAATTCACAGAGCAATAAAATTTTCTAAAGTGAGTGAGTGAGTGATTGTGGTGTTTTTTGGCACAAGAGCCAATTTTGGCTATACTGCGCCACACGTTTGTTAAAATCTTTAAATAATTATTAAAATACACATTAAATATATATACAAATATTTTTATATATGTGCATGCTTGCATGCACACACATAAAAATGAAAGTTAAAACAATTAAAAATAATCTGTTAAATTAAATATAAAAATCCAATTTTTTTAATAAAAGCAAATAGGTTTGGGTGGGGTTTTTCTCCCACCAAGTCAGGTAAAGTTAAATCAGATGAATTAAAAAAGGTGATACGATAATTATTAAAAACGGGACAATCTATCAAAATATGTTGTACTGAGTACGAGACCATGCATGAAGGACATCGAGGAGCATCTTCCCCAACAAAAGAAATGCCTGTGCGTAAAGGGGTATGACCAATCGAAGACGAGTCAATTTGACATCAGTTCTTCGCATTGGTATCACAGGCCATGCTCCTATGACAGGTTTCACAGAGTGCAGTTTGTTAGACAACTGCTGACTCCATGATTCTTGAAAGATCGTAAAAATATGATGCAGGATGATGCGCTTAATATCCGATAGCGGAACTGTTAGTGGCAAATGAGTCGTCGCCGACCGTCCCACGCCGTCCGCTTGCTCGTTACCACAATTCCCACGTGGCTCGGTAGCCAGCAAAATATTATATCAAAACCCTTGCTGTACAGTCGACTCGTAATGTCGAGTACATTAAAAAACCACTGGATGACAATGATCGTTATAATTTTCAAGCGCTTCTAATACACTCATGCTGTCAGTATAGATGCAGTACTTACGGGGTATATTGGAGTCGATTAATTGAAGTGCACGGTAAATGGCGACAGCTTCTGCAGTGAAAACGCTGCAAGAAGCGTCTAGTCGATAACCGAGCATATTTATCTTCAATCACGACTCCACACCCAACGTAACCCGCACGTTTCAACCATCTGTGTAGATGGCCGAAAACCCCCTATACGGGACTGCGGTGGTAGGCGAGACGCGTTAAAAGGACGAACAGGTGTTACGGTGGATTTACTGTAATTGGCAAAAGGGTTGATATAATGGAACCGTGGTATATTCAAGGGTTTGGGAATGGAAAAGGTTTTTTGCGGTTATCCAGGGGGGGAGGTCGAGTTCGGTTATAAGTTGTTTCATCCTACCCATAAACGGCCGTATGTTAGATGGCCGGGCATCATAAAGTCTCTTCATGGTGGTGGTGAGTCTCATACATTTCAGAGGATGTGAAGGAACGGACAAGATCTTAAAATAATAGGCAAGAGACAGCTTCCTCCGTCGAAGATCCAGAGGAAGCTGGTAGCAATTAACATAAAGACTCTGCACTGGCGATGTGCGAAATGCCCCAGAACAGATTCTCAGTGCCATATGGTGACAGGGTCAAGTTTTTTCAGCGCAGAGTTGCACGCTGATCCATAATGGCACAACCGTAATCCATGCGGGAAAATACGATAGATTGATACACCCCGGGCAATGATGTTCGATCAGCCCCCAGGAGGTGTTAGACAACACCTTCAAGAGGTTTAAAGATTTTTACACTTCTTCCGCAATTGTAAAATATGCGGAAGGAAAGTGAGTCGACGGCCCAAAAATTACCCCGAGGAATCGTACGTCGGGAACTACGGAATATTAACATCACGAATGCGTATTTCAGGCTCGGATGAAGCCCCCGTTTGCGGCAAAAGTGCACGCAGAAACTCTTACTGGCAGAGATACCCCGACCGTTGGTGTCACACCATTTACAACATTGTTGACGGCAGTTTGCAACTGCCGTTCAATCACGCATGTCTGATCCTTCACAACTAATCTGCAGATCGTCCACGTATAATGAAGCCTGTATAGAAGGTGAAAATACATTTAAAATGCGAGAAATATGACATATAAAAAGGGTGACACTCAAAATGCTCCCCTGAGGAACTCCCTCAGATTGGGTGAAAGGAGCAGAGAGAATGCCACCCAGTCTCACCCTAAAAGTACGAAGATTTAAAAAATTTTTTAATAAAAGTGGGCAAATTGCCTCTTAATCCAAAATCAAATAAAGTGCGAAGTATCCCATAGCGCCAAGTACGATCATATCCCTTTTTTCGATATCGAAAAGATAAAAATAGATGATTCCCCCGGGACAAGTGTTCCTGATTTTGCCCTCCAGCATGATGATATTGTCAAGAGTGGATCTTCCTTTGCGAAGCCACTCTGAAACAGAGGAATGCATCGATTCTTTGCAAGTTCATAAACGAAACGGGCATTGACCATACGTTCCAGTGTCTTCAAAAGGCAGCTCGTGAGTGCTATCGGTCGATAGCTTAGAGGGTTCTTTGGATCTTTTTCAGGTTTTAGGATGGGGATCACTATGGCTTCTTGCCATTGAGGTAGGATACAGCTGCCCCCCTCCATATTCGGTTGAATAGGTAAAGGAGTCTTACTAGTGAACCCTCATTCAAATGGCGAAGCAATTCATAGGATATTCCATCGGGACCGGGACTAGTATTATGGGCTGATGATAGGCCCTTTTTCAATTCCCACATGTCAAAGTCACTGTTGTGGGTAAAGGTTGTCGGCACCTGAAGTTTATAGGTGTCCGCTCAAACGATTTTTTAGTCACCCTGAAATGCGGGCATATGAATCGGAGCTGGACACACTAGCAAAGTCCGGCCAATCAAGTTGGCCACATCGACAGGACGAATACAAAGCAGTCGATTTTTCCCAATATCGGAATGGTAAAGCCCCGATAAAGGCCATTCGCTGCTTTGACCTTCTCCATAACTGTTGGCTGGTAGTTGACGATGTGATTGAAGATACATACTTGACCCAAGATTCTCTCTGGTATTGACGACGACTACGAGCTAACGCTTTTGCACGTTTGAACGCTATGAGATTTTCAGTGGTGGGATATCTCCGAAAATACCCCACGCCTCCTTTGTTCCTTTTGGCTTGTTGGCAGGAAGAGTTCCATCATGGTCTGCACGCTTCCGAGTAGAAGGGGATGTTTTTGGAATTGCTGCATCGGCAGCATTCCGAAAAACTTCAAAGACTTTTAAAAACGGTATCATCAACTGCCCTTGTTCGGGAACCATTGTGTCTGTGATAACTGCTAACCGTGTGAATTTATCCCAGTCTGCGCGATGAAAATGATAAGTGGGGGGACGAATTCGTGTCCCCGCACCATTAGCATGCGAGACTAGGAGAGGGAAATGATCACTGTTGTGCAGATCTTTATCAACCTCGAAATTCAACATCGGTAGCAGAACTGGCGAACAGATGGCTAGATCGAGGGAGTGAAATGTTCTTGTGGGCGTTTCTCGTCGTTGTTGAGAAGACAGAGACAATGATCAGAGATCAACTGTTCGATCTGTCGTCCACGAGAGTTGGTATCATCATGCCCCCAAAGAGGCCTGTGTCCGTTAAAGTCACCGAGCAAAATAAAAGGAGCTGGCAATTGACTGAGTAATTGATTCAAATCCATTTGTGGCACAACATCATTGGGTGGTAAATAAACACAGCAGACTGTGACTAAAGAATGGATATGAATCCGTACAGCCACAGCCTGTAATGATGTGTGCAGTGTGACGACATTACTGGGATAAAGATGGGACGTGAAAAGGCACACACCTCCAGTTGGAGATGCAGCGCCATCTACATCCCGTCGTACACAATTATAACCACGCACTCGCATTGACATGGTACTCTTCAGAAATGTCTCCTGAAGAGCAATGCATGCAGGTTGGTACGTGGAAATGATGGATTTGAAATCATCAAGTCGACTTCTTAGACCACGGCAGTTCCAAGAAATAAAGGACATTAAGTCTTCGCTTTGGCTCCTCGTAAGGAGCTGGAAGACGACGGTCTTGGCGACAGATCTTCCATTAGACTTTCATCGCTTTGTGATGCATGGATTTCCATGACATCGTCTCCCATGTTGTGAGGTTTTTTAGAGAGGTTTGACCTCTTTTTTTTGTGAGCTTGCACTCCAGATTCCTTTATGCGTGTTTTTCTATTTCTTTTAATATTGGGTGGAGTGGATACAGTATTGCATGCATCCACTGTAATAGTCTTGGCTTTTTCAGATTCTGTTTTTTCAGATTCGGTGTTTTCAGATTGTGGAGCTGTAGTTTTGTCGGCTTGAATGGCTATTGAAACATATGTCTTGCTGGTTGCAGAGGGCAAGTTTTTTCCGAAACTGGCGTGCGTGATGATACAACACGTCGAGCCTCCGGATAGGAAAGTTTATTTTTATTTTGACTGCCGTTATCTCCTTTTCTAATATCCATGTTGGACAAGATCGAGAAAATGATGAATGGTCCCTTTACAGTTAACACATCGTTCCTTTGCTTTCAGTCTGCGCTATCATGGCCTACCTCTGCACATCTAGAGCAGGTTGGTGGCCGCGGCTGACTTTTTTTCGAATTCCATATCTTTGACATTGGAAACAACGTAGCGGATTTGGAATGTACGGTCGTACAGGGCAATGGAGATATGCGGCCTACGGACTGTGGGGTTCAGGCGTAGAAAAGGTCAGGATAAGGTGCTTAGTGTTAAGCACCTGCCCATCCCCTGAATCGTAATTCACCGAATATTACAGACCTTTTGATCCTGCATTTCTCCTGTATCTCTTCGGTGATACATTCAACAAACCCGGGCAGCAGAGATGACTCCTCGTGAATAGTTGAGGCTGTTGTTGAGGAACGAGTAAAAATCAAAGTGGGCCATTTTATTTAAATTCTTAAGGGCGGCGGACTGTTTCGCTGATGTTACTTCGAGGAATAAGTCCCCGGTGAGTGAGTGAATGAGTGTAGGGTTTTCTGGCGCAAGAGCCAATTCTGGCTATACTGCGCCAAACAATTGTTAAAAAATATTAAAAAAGTATTATAATTTTAAAACACAGTAATAAAGTATAAGGTAAAATATTATAAAATATTAATTTTATTTTCACGAGATAAAAGCATTTAATTTTTGTGGGGCATATCCCAGCAATTCAAATAAGTTTAAAACAGATCAATCGCATTGAGTGAGTGAATGTAATGTTACACAAACCGCCAAGTGTAACCGCCGGAGGATTCTTCAAAGCTAGACGATGGGGAAACCCCCATAACGTGCTGCCGGGCACGGCCCAAGGGGCCGAAGTAAAGGAGGATTTCTCGATATGAAGGGAGTCCCCGCCGCCTAGGCCCACCCCCCAAAACCAAGTTCCTCGTCCTCTGGGTGATTGGTAAGTGAGGTAGGTTTTATGGCGCAAGAGCCAATTTAAGGCTATACTGCGCCAAACATTTGTTAAAATAAAATTTATAAATATTTTAAATTTTAAACATTTAAAAATAATGACAATACAGTTCTAAAAGTTAAAATTTCTAATCACATAAAAAAGTTTTCAAGTAATTGAGAAAAATTTTGGTGGGAGTTGCCCCACCAATCGATATATATTAAAAGAAAAACAATTGAAAGAAGAATGGAACAATTTTGTTTAAAACAAAGTCGGGCATTATATTTTATAAAAAATTTAAATTTTTTTTTTCCCTGAATCGGGTTGGTGTTAACGCACGTATATATGTGTGAGGCTTGTTTAAAACATTTTTTGACATGTTGAATTTATCCAGAGGATCTGGCTCAAGTTTTTCTTCCACGTCATATACAAGCATGTCTTCGTCATCAGTAGTATACTCTTGAGGTGCTGGCTTTCTGGGTTTATGTGGAGCCATTTTTATTTTTATTTCTGGTTTCTGTACTTTTGGGCGTTTTCTTCTATTTCTTGAGTTTTGTTTTACACTTTTTAGGATTTCTGATGCATTTGAAGGTTCACTATTGGATGTAGTAGGGACAGACTCTGGTAAGGGAATTAATGGTTGAATTTCAGTTAAAAGTGCAGCAAATTTATTAGAGGTTGCAAGAGGGAGGGTTTCAGTTTCTAAAGGTGTATTTGTAGTGGAAAGTGCAGATAAACTATTAGATATGGTGGGAGTAGTATCTATTAAAGGAACAGATGGTTGAGATTCAGATGACGATGTAACTGTGACAGAAGATGTGGGTGGTAAGAGGTTTGCTTGAGTTGTGGTTGATGATTTGTTAACTACAGGAATTTTGGAGAAAATTGTTGGCTTTGGGAAAGGACACTAAAGGTTGCAGTAGTTTTAAAGGCGGACATACTATTTTTGTAATATTTTCATCAGTTTGGGTTGTTGTGGTTACTGTTGTGGGTTTGACCGCTTGGGCGTATGTTTGAGATATTTGTGGGATTATTAATTTTCGGGCTTCAGGATATGAGATATTTTTATTGGTTTTGATTATTTGAATTTCCTTTTCAGTTTTCCATTTTGGGCAAAGTTTAGAATCGGCGGAATGAGGCTGTAAACAGTTAATGCATTTTGGTTCTAGGGTACAATCTGTAGAAGAATGCCCTACAGATGCACACCTAGAGCATGTTAGTTGTCCGCGGCAAGAAATTTGAGAATGACCGAACCTCTGGCACTTAAAGCAGCGCAGAGGATTCGGAATGTAAGGGCGTATTTTACAATTAAGATAACCAGCTTTGATTGAAGTAGGTAAATTCCGGGCCGTTGTGTTAAAATTAAATGTTTTGTAGGAAGAACTGTACTGTTCTTTTTTTTTTAAAATTTTTCTGACCTGAATCACACCTGATCCGAAAATCCTTCAAAATTTCGTCAGGAGTGCACATCAGGTCAGATTAAGAAATGACACCTCGGCTGGTTAAGAGATTTGTGAGGACTCGCTGTTAAAAGGGCAATCTAAAATGTTTTTGCCAACAAAAAAATTTTTTTTTGCAAAGCAGATACAGTCTGGACTAACAAATCACCGGAACGTAGTTTTTTAACGGATTTAGGTTCTCCGCCTATTCCTTGAATGGCTTTTTGAATACAAAGGAGATTTTCTTGACATTTCATTATTGGGAATCGATAAAATTAAAAAATCTACAATACGTAGGAATTTGTTCAACGTTGAGATTGGGTAAATTAAGGCCTTTACCGGGCACAGCAGCTTGGGATCCATAACAACGCGTATACCACTTCATCCTGGCGTGCCTCCACCCACCACGGAGTCCAACAAGGAGGCAGTGTGCCGGTCAACTGGGCCAAAAAACCCGGCACGGGGCTACCTGGAGTACACCCAGAAGATAGTGATACAGTCCCGGGTGAGGGGTCCAACGGGGAAACCCGACACCCCTTATCTGCAGCACTAACCCTACAGCAGAAGTTCTTCGGGGACACCGAAGAGAGTAATTACCAACCGATTGACAGGGGCGGGGTCCCCCCTGCCACCCGTCTACAGTGAAGCGTGGGCCAAAGGGAACGCAGAGGTATCCCTAGGCCACTAACCTCCTCCATACTGGAAGCGTGGGCAAAGGAACGCAAAGGATCCCAGAACACCATTTTTCCCCTTTCGGACGCCGCACACGGAAACATGCGGGTCGGAAAACCAACGTTGTTAGTTGAAAACAAATAAAAAAAACATAATCAAAGTATTTAAAGAAATATACGAAAAGGAACTAAACTAACTCAATACAAAATGTAAACCATAATATGTTAGTAGTAAAAAGTAAGTTTTTCATCAGAAAAACAAAATTTGAACATAGTTCATTTTTTTTGATTGGTCTGTGTCTAGACGGGAAAGAAGAAAAGGAAATTTGAGTAGTGGTAGAGTATGGTTTATGGCGCAAGAGCCAAATATGGCTAAACTGCGCCAAACATTCGTTAAAATTTGAAACTAATTATGTTAAAAATAATTAAAAAATGTCTCCTCAGTAAAATTTAAAATATCAAAGTATGTATAAGAAACTTATTCTATTGATAAAAGCAAATAAATTGTGGTGGGGTGTTTTACCCCCACCAAGTCAGACAATATATTAAAATAAAAAACAATTTCAAAAGGAGAATGGAACTATTTTGTTTAATACAAAGTTGGGCAATACATGTTGTTATAAAATTAGTTTCTACTTGTCCTGAGTCGGGTTGGTGTTAAAGTGCGTATATATGCGCGAGGATCTGGCTCCAGTTTTTCCTCCACGTCATATACGAGCATGTCTTCGTCATCAGTAGTAAACTCCTGAGGTGCTGGCTTTCTGGGTTTATGTGGAGCCATTTTTATTTTAATTTCTGGTTTCTGTATTTTTGGTCGTTTTCTACTATTTCTTGAATTTCGTTTTACATTTTTTGGAATTTCTGATGTATTCGAAGGTTCACTATTGGATGTAGTAGGGACAGATTCTGGTAAGGGAACTAATGGTTGAATTTCATTTAAAAGTGCAGTAAATTTATTAGAGGTTACAAGAGGGTGGGTTTCAGTTTCTAAAGATGTATTTTAAATGGGGAGTGTAGGTGGTTGAGGTTCAGTGACTGTAATTTCTAGTGGGAAAAAGTGGAGGGGAAGAGTTCTGCCTGGGCTGAAGATGATGTGGTAAAAACAGTAGTGGCTATTGATGTATTTGGTTTGGGGAGGGATGAAAGTGGTTGAAGCAACTTCAAAGGTGGACATTTCACATTTGTTATATTTTGTCGTTTGGTAGAATTGTTTTTAATACTGGATTTGGCCGCCTTGAGCGTATGTTTGAGATGATTGTGGGACTATTAATTTACGGGCTTCAAGATAAGTATATTTTTTTATTTGTTTTATTTCCTGTATTTGTTTTTCAGTTTTCCATTTTTGGGCATAATTTCGAATTTGATTGGGGGGTCGGTACAATTTAACACATTTCGGCTCTAGGGGTACAATCCGTGGAAGAATGCCCAACGGATGCACATCTAGAGCATGTTAATTGGCCACGGCAGGAAGTTTAGAGTTCGAACCTCTGGCACTTGAAACAGCGCAGAGGATTCGGTATATAGGACGGATTTTACAATTTAAATAACCGGCTTTTATGGTAGTTGGCAGTTTTGGGCTATTGAACGTTAAAATTAAGTGTTTAGTTGGAATAATTTGAGTATCTTTCTTTAAAATGATTCTTCTGACTTGTACTACACCCTGATCTGAGAATCCGTCTAGTATTTCAGCCTCAGAAGTGTTTAACAAGTCAGGTTCTGAAATTACACCTCGACTAGAGTTAAGAGATTTATGGGGAGTTACTAGGAGGGGTGAGTCAAGAAAGGTTTTAGCAGATAAATAGGACTTAGACTGAATAGCAGAATTAGTTTCAACAAGTAAATCGCCGGATTTCATTTTTTTAACTGATTTCGGCTCACCAATTGCTTGAAGAGCTTTGAAAATTGCAAAAGGAGATTTACAGGACATTTCATTGTTAGGCAAAGAGAGTATGAAGAAACGTGTATTTTTAGCAATTTCATCAATGGTAGAGATTGTGGGTAAACGAAGGCCTTTACCCGGCAAACAGCTTGGGATCCATAATAACGCGTATACCATTCATCCTGGCGTGCCTCCACCCACCACGGAGTCCAACAAAGGGGGGCAGTGTGCCGGTCAACTGGCCAAAAAACCCGGCACGCGCTTACCTGGGGTACACCCAGAAGATAGTGATACAGTCCAGGGTGAGGATCCAACGGTAAACCCGACACCTTATCTGCAGCACTAACCCTGCAGGGAGTGTCTCTTCGGGGGCACCAGAGAGTAAATACCAGCCGATTGACAGGAGCGGGCTCACTCCTGCCACCCGTCTACAGTGAAGCGTGGGCCAAGGGAACGCAGAGGTATCCCAGGCCACTAACCTCCTCCATATTGGAGAAGGTGGGCAAAGGGAACGCAAAGGATCCCCAGAACACCATTTTCCCTTACGGGGCGCCCCACGGCAAACATGCGGTCGGAAAACCAACGTTGTTAATCAAAACAAATAAAGTAACATAATCAAAGTATTTAAAGAAATATACGAAAAAGGAACTAAACTAACTCAATACAAAATGTAAACCATAATATGTTAGTAATAAAAAGAAAGTTTTTTCAATAGAAAAAACAAATTTTGAACAAAGTTCATTTTGTAAGATTGGTCTGTGGTCTAGACGGGAAAAGAAGAAAAGGGAAATTTGAATGGCAAGAAGAAGGGGCCCAAAATAAGAAAAAATCACTAGGGTCCCTGGGTTCGTGAAGCCCATGTTTACCAAAGACAGTAAACCCCTTAGAAAGAGGAAAAGATCACTAAAGGGGACCTGGGAGCGTGAAACCCGTACTCACCTAAAGAAGGTGAGCCCCTGAGGGAAGGAAATTTGAAATGGCAAGGAGAAGGGCCGAAAATAAAAAAGATCACTAGGTACCCTGGGTTCGTAAACCCCTGTTTACCAAAGACAGTAAACCCTTAGGGGGGGAGGAAAAGATCACTAGGGCACCTCGGGGCGTGAAACCCGTACTCACCTAAAGAAGGTGAGCTCCCCGAGGGGCTCGTCCTCTGGGACCGCTTTAGGAGAGCGTTCCTTAGAGGGCCCCCCATCGGTGACGCACGAAACCTTCCCCGCCGCATCCCCCTTCCCGGGGTTTTTTCCCTGCCCAAATGGTTTATCCCTCGGGGGGAGGCTAAAAAAGGGTGGTATTTTGGGGACCCTGGGAGCAAAAAGGTTAGGTATGGCAGATCGGCGATACGCCCCCATTTGTTATTTTTTAAGAAAAACGTTTTTTTTTTAATTTTTTAAAACGTATCTTTTTTGTTTTTTTTTTTTGGTTTTTTATATTTTTGTAAACAATGTTATAAACCCAAAAGGAAAACTATAATTTTGGTTATTTAAAGGGAACAGTTTTACCCTTGAAAAAACCATAAAAAAAAACCCATCCCAAAAAAATACAAATGTCCAAAAAAAAAAAGGGGGGGAGGGGGAGGAAAAAAAATCATTTAGGGCCCCCCTCGGAAAAGGTGGAAAACCCTTACTCCCCTTTTAAGGGTGACCCCTGAGGGGTAAAACTTTCAAAAAAATTATTTTAAAAGGACAAAAAATTATATCCGAAATCAATATATTGGTAAAAAATATCAAGGATCCACCCAGTTTTCCAAAACCCAAACCCCACAGCTAACGGGGGCCAAGGAAATAAAAAAAAAAATTGCTCGTCATGGGGAACAAAAAAAGTATTCTTTTTACATTTTGGAAAAAAAGTTCCTCTACGCTAGACCCAGTATTGCAGCCAAATTCTTTTCTCTAAAAAAAATTTTTTAAATTTTCCCGGTTAAGACAAAAATATTTTTTGGGAAAGGAATCACATCTGGGATTCCTTATTTAAAAAATTTTCCCGGCGTATATCTCTAAAGGGAGATACAAAGGGGCTGAAAAAACCCAAAAATTTTTGGGGAAATAATAAAAATTTGAGAAGATTTATTAAAATGGAACCCCAAAAACAATTCTCACCAATTTAATTAAAAAACCTCGGGACAACTTTACCGGAAACTATAAAACTGGGTTTTCACAACCTCAAAATTCAAAATTTCATAGATAAACCCCAGAAAAGAAATAACTTGTTTCAGTTTCCCTACTTTCCCTGCTAGTTTTTGCCAAAACTGCAATATGAAACAACCGTGTTTTCCCACCTGGACAATGTTCTAATAACTCGAGATGCATAAATTGCAAAGGTGATCGCCCAGCTAACTCATTAAATTGCTCCGAATATATAAAAGAAAAAAAAGATATTGAAACTGAAATGTGAGCAACATCTTACATTGGGAGAAGCGCGAAAAAGATTCCGTGACAATAAAAGGGCATCCTATTCTGCAGTAATCCAGACTAATGCAGTTAATCCAAATATGCAAGACTATCTGAAAAAAAAACTTGAAACCATGTGCTGACATCTTTTCAAACACAATATTAGAATAGCAAACCTCTTTAATTATGGAAGCTTTTCAAAAAACAATGGAGTCTGTACTTTCTCACCTTAGCAAGGTTTTTGAAATGGGGAAATCGAGTCATTCCCCATTGCGGAAGAAAAAGGCTGTAGGTATAACAAATCCTTAATCCATAAAACGCGTGCATCTAGTGAAAGTGACGCATCCAATAACATAGACATGGGGTAATTACGGAATTATGATGGTTTTTGTAAATACGTTCCATTTTTTCGAGTTTTTGTTTTGGGGGCTAATTATTGTCTTCATTAGTTTGTTTTTCTTTTCTCAAAGGGAGGATAGTTTTTTCTATAGTTAACTTTTTTTTCTTAAGTATTTATGAATATAATTCAATGGAATTGTAGAGGCCTCAAAAATAAATTCATATGGTTAAATATCCCTCCCTTTTCTGAAGCAGATATCTGGATTTTTCAAGAAACCTTTTTATCAATTCATGATAATATAAATTTTCCAAATAAAACCATTTTTAGAAAAGACAGAGAAGACAGATCAGGTGGTGGTTTAGTAATAGCTGTTCCTTCAAATATTTCTGCACAACAGATTCCTCTCTATACAGATTCAACAAATCAAAGATTTAGAAATCCTCGCAATTAAAATAGATGTTCGAAATATTTCATTTTATATTGTAAATATTTATGCTCCACGGGAATTTAATATTATGCTGATTAAATCTTTTCTTGAATCTCTAACGGCTCCAATGTTCATTTTTGGTCATTTTAACCTTCATCACCCGATGTGTGTGTGGGGATCGAATCACATCTCAAGGTGTAGTAAGGAATTTGTGGAATGGATTACTGACTTTAATTTGATTCTTCTTAACACGACTGTTCCCACATATAGAAGTTCAGCAGGTACAGCATCATTAATAGATCTAACAGTTTGTTCTTCAAGCATATCTGGATACTGCAATAGTTATGTTTTAGTTTGCTCTTTTAAAAGTGATCATAGTCCAATTATTACAGAGCTTTCTCTCAATTCAAATAAGCGAATTTTTAAAAAAGCAAACTGGCAAGCTGTTATGAACCAAACGCATTTTATTTTAAATAATCTAGAAGTTAATTCTGAAAATCTTTCCGATAAAATATCGCAAGTCATTACTAATAATATTAGGGAAATTAAAGTTTCGAATAGATCCTTCCCACCATGGTGGAATAGTACCTGTTATAAATTCTATAAGCTTAAAAAAATATTTAGGAAGAGAGCTATTAGAGAGATTTCACCTGAATTATGGAACAGATATAAACAATATGCGAGCAAACTTAGATTCTACATTAAAAATGCCAAAAGAATGTACTGGGACAAGATATGCAACAATGTTTCTAATCTCAATATGTTTTTTAATATTCTGAAAAAATATTCCACAGTTACTGACACCGATCAAAAACTTTATATTCTTCAGCTTAATAATAGGTTTATCACTCATCCTCAATCGTAAGCAATATGCCGCTGCAGATTATTTTGCACTAAAAATGCCTATCATGAACCACTTCCTTTTGGATTTTCGCAAACGTGACAAAAATAACCTTCTTTAATAAAACTATTTCATATTTTTGAATTGCATAATGCAATAAAAAATTCAAAAAACACAACTCCTGGAGCTGATCATATCACAGCATCCTTCCTTAAAAAGCTTGATCACAGGGAATGTGAAGTAATTTTAAGATACTTTCAAAATCTATTTGATAATGCAATAGTTCCAAACTCTTAGAAGCATTCAATCATCCTCCCGATTCCTAAACAATGCAAAGACAAATCCCAAATTTTATCTTACAGACCAATAGCACTGACTTCCATCTTTTCAAAACCTTTTTGAATGAGTTCTGACCAATAGGATTAAGCTACACTTTTCACCTGCAGAAAGAAAACTTCATCCTCAACATTACGGTTTCCTTGTCCCTTTCTAAAGATAGTGCAGAAGTGCTACCTATCTTATTCAAAAGCAATAGTGGGATGCAAATTGCAAAAGAAATATTTTGTAGGAATAAGTCTAGATATAAAAAAGCGCGTAATGGATTCAGTTTACATCGATGCTGTCTTCTATAAATGTCTGCAAATCGGTATAACAGGTTCAGCTTATTTGATCCATAAGTTTCTCACATCGTTTTTATTCAGGTCAAAAATGGGAGGATTTTTTCCTCCGAAAGGATATCTTCCTCAAGGTCTCTCCCCTAGGTAGTCCTCTCCCCTTTTATACACAATATACATGCATGATTTTTTGAAACCTTGGAACATGACATCGAATGTTTTATATGCTGATGACGTTTTCTACTTACTGCTCACATTATTCTCTAGATTACATTCACAAAAAATTGCAAAATACGCTGGAAAGAATTTCTCAATGGTGCAAATATTGGAAGCTATCTATTAGTCCAGATACAAGTACAACAGCTGTGTTATCCAATAAAAGAATTAATACGTTTCCTAATATTTTACTGGAAGGGCATTCATTACCTTGCAATCCTCTATCAAATATTTAAGAGCTTACTTTTTCAAACGGAGCCAGAATGTTTCATTAAGAAATTAATTAAATAGCAAAGCATTGAAAAAAATTAATAGCCTTAAGGCTATGGCCTACAAGAATCATGGATCAAGAGCACCAGATCTGATCAAAATAGTAAATAATAGTATATGCAGTGTTTTCTACTACTTCAGCCATAAAATAAATAAATGGTCTGACAACCAACTGAAACCTTTTAATGTCATTCAAACCAAAGCCCTCCGAATTGCATTAGGATCACAATTGATTCCAAATTATTGTAATTTAAAATTGGCTGGACAGGAAATTTTATCAGACAAAATTCGAAGACTTCTACAAATAAATATTTCCTTTCTCAAATTTCTAATCAACCTTTTCTCCATTATTTAGCAATAACCCCGAGTCTAAATTTAAATATTATGGAAGAAGATAAAATATTATAAATATGGTAAACTTTGAATGCTATTAGTGGTCAAATTATCCCAATCTCTAGAATAACAATAACATCTTAACCTCCCATGCAAAAATAATATATATGTGTCGATAACTTGTGGATTTGGTGGATAAAAATTTACTAATATTAGATTATTATTTGGAAGGCTTATTTGATAGAAACAATAGGATCGCGATTCTGACTTAGTATAATAGTTACTGATGCTTCCAAAACTGAACAAATTAAGCATCAATTCCTCTCAGGTAATACGGAAAATTCTTCTTTTGCCTACAGAATCAATCTTAATAATTCTATTTTCACAGCTGAAACTCTGGCTATCTGCCAAGCTTTAGATGATCTGTCATTTACAAACAATAATCTGCTAATATTATCTGATAGTCTCTCTGTTCTCTCTGCTCTTCAAAATTATTCGATCACATCTCATACTGTCATCCATAAATTAGCTAGCAAGATTTTCATTCTATCGTTTTATAATTATCAGTTAATTTTTACTTTGGACCCGACCACTCAAATATATTGTGGAATGAACAGGCGGATAATCCAGCAAAATCTGTCAGAATCTAATGTTTATATCGACTGGATCGCCTCAGAAGACGTCAGGAAAAAATTATACCAAGAGAGTTTTAAAAAAGCAAATTTTAACTTCTGTTCAAGCAAATATTTTGAAAACTTGGGCAATATTCCAAACATAGTTTCGATCTCTAAAGTGGACAAGTAATAGAAGAGAAGAAATCCTACGTACTCGAATCTTCAGCAAAATGATCATCACTCCTGGACTTCTACGAAAATTTAATTTATCAGACAACGTAAACTGTAGTTTTTGTAATTGCTTAAACTGCACAATAGATATATTCATCCTCGAAATCTAAACTAAAACATTTTCACAAAATTGATCCACACTATAACATTACTTTCAAAGAACTATTGGAGAAAGCTTTGTCAAATAGGATTTACTTAGTCTGTGATTTTTTATCCAGAAAATGAAATATTTTGATATCTATTAATTTAAAAATCCTTTAGTTTTTTTCAGAGGATAATAGCCTTTGTTGTTCTATATCCCACAGAAGCTGAACTGAACTGAACTGAACTTTGTTTTGATAAAGTGATTCGTGATTCTATACTCGCTCGTTTCACACCGTATCTTATTCTAAAAATAAGTTTTAGGAAAGATACCAATTTTTTTTTAAAACTTTGAATGATGAATTGACTGAATCTGCTAAAGATCTCATCTGGTAAAACGTGTCCTAAGAAAAGGAAGTTTACTGGTAATATGCAATAGCTTCTGAGGTGCAAAGCTGGTACACAGTGTGGAGGAATCACTAAACAAATACAGTACATCTGGAAAAAATTCAGTTGTAAAGATGTTTATTCATCTTTATTGAGCATGATGACGGGTTTAGATGGCTATAGAGTGTTTGATAAAACCACATATTTTACAAACATTCAAAATCGTTTCTTGCAAAAATGTGGTGGAGATATTGAACTAACAGAAAATGTGTTAGAGGTTTGTCTTAGTGTTTTTCGATTGAATGCAAGAACTGTAAAGACTTATGTTTGTTTCTTAGAAATTCAAAAAATGCTGGGTAAAAGAAAAAAATGTTCCAGAAATAAACAGACGTTTTGTGTACGCAATGAGGACAATTGGCCAGGTCATGCAGCAATGACAACTTGTGGTGTGTCATGGACTTTCCTCCTCCAGCTGCTGAAAATCTCTTATAATAACATAAACAACAAACCCATAATTGTGTAGTAAAAAGAAGCTACAGGAAGCTTCAATGCAAAGTGCAGCTTTGGAAGAGGTAACCTTGACAAATTCTTCTGATATAATAATTAGTGGAGTGCGTGAGTGTTGGGGTTATTGGCGCAAGAGCCAATTTTGGCTAAACTGCGCCAAACAATAGTTAAAACATTAAAAGTGTAAAATAGGTAAAAAGGTTTATAAAAAGATTTGGAGTAATAAAATGTTAAGTCTAAAAATCAGTTTAAAAAATTCAGTTCTAAAATTAAAAAGTAAACATATCTTGGTGAGGATTTCCCCTACCAAGTCTGACAAATATGAATTCAAAATTTTAATTCCTGTATCTGGTCGGGGTTAATGAACATGTTGTATCTTCTTCTAATTCTTCATCTTCATAAATAATCTTATCTTCGTCTTCGTAAGAGATTTTCCTGGGCACGCGAGGTGTCGTTTTAATTTTAATTTCTGGCCTTTGTTCTTTCAGTAATTCTTTTTTTTCTTTTCCGTGCTTGAGTTTTGTTTTGGATAATGTATTGTTGTTCTAGATGCAGAAGGTGCCAGAACATGGGGGTCGGATGGGGAAGCGGATACGTTTGATAAAGATAGTTCTTTAGGGTAAACATAATATTGGCTGCGGAAAACATAGCATCTGACACAGAAGTTGGTGGCTGAGGCTTGACACACTGTGAAGCTAAGTATTGAAG